>JAXIVJ010001673.1:125000-130244 GCA_036785665.1 Chirona hameri | reverse complement strand
GTCGCGATTCCACCATGCGGCGCCCGGTCGCGGTTCCACCATGCGGCGCCGGATCGCGGTTCCACCATGCAAGCCGCCGGTCGTCGGTTCCACCATGCGGCGGTCCGCGGTTCCAAGCGGGGTCGGTTCCACCCAATGCGGCGCCGGTCGCGGTTCCACCAGCGGCGGCCGGTCGCGGTTCCACCATGCGGCTTGCCGGTCGCGGTTCCCACCATGCGGCGCCGGTCGCGGTTCCACCATGCGGCGCCGGTTCGCGGTTCCACCATTGCACGGCGCCGGTCGCGGTTCCACATGCGCCAGTCGCGTCCACCATGCGGCCCGGTCGCGGTTCCACCATGCGGGCGCCAGGGTCGCGGTTCCACCATGCAGGCTGACGGGCCGGGGGTCGCGGTTCCACCATGCGGCGCCGGTCGCGGTTCCACCATGCGGCGCCCGGTCGCGGTTCCACCATGCGGCGCCGGTTCGGCGGGTTCCACCATGCGGCGCCGGTCGCGGTTCCACCATGCCGGCCCGCCGGTCGCGGTTCCACACATGCGGGCGCCGTCCGGTCCACCCCGCCGCCGGTTCCACCATGCGGCGCCGAGTCGCGGTTCCACCATGCGGCGCCGGTCGCGGTCTCCACCATGCGGCGCCGGGTCGCGGTTCCACCATGCGGGCGCCGGTCGCGGTTCCACCATGCGGGCGGGCCGGTCGCGGTTCCACCATTCGCGCGCCGGTCCGCGGTGTCCCCTCGCTTACCTGGTCTGGTATGTGGCATCTGTCAGGCCCGGCAGCGGGCACGGTAACCTGCAGGACATCCCCGTCCCGTGGACGTCCCCGGGTCACGTGACCTGGCAATGTGGACGGCTGGTGAGTGACTCGCAGGTCACGTGCGCAGTACAGCGGAAGCAATTCCAGTGGGGTCGCCGACCCCGAGGGGGCAAAATAAACGCCCCAGGGTTCAACATTGGCGCATTACGTCACGGGCCGCAGACAGTCGTGGTGTGCTAAAATGACAATACAAAATAAAACTCACTTTTCATTTGTGAAAAATACATCCAAATTTTCTTCTTATAAAAAAAATGCAACCGGACAGGAGCCCCACCTTAAAGGGGCCCCGCATTTCATAAAGAGTGAGGGGGCACGTGGGTCAGTGTGTCCCCCTTGTGTGCGCCTCTGGTATGAGGCACACTTCGCGTCTTATTTCATATAGCTTCGAACTCCTTAGAGCTTCGAACCGTTACACGTTTTCGCGATAACTTTTGCTTTCTATATTTTCGCGGTGTGCCGCTTCGGATGATAATACAAAATGCAAATTGAACTATGTTTCGACAAAATTTATGGAAAAACTTGTATATCATTTCAAAAGCTCTTGCAATTTTGATCAAGATGTTATCTCGACCCGACTATTTCCGGTTTTTGAAAAAACATGGGTTGCAGTTCAAAGAGAGTGTGCTGTTGTGGTGTGTTGTACATTGGAGAACCGATTGTGAATATTTGCCAATTTTAATTTCAGCGACTAATAGGTGTTTTTCCAGTCGTCAGTTTCTTGTCCTTTCAGATATGCATTCAAAGTTTAGCTCAAACCTTCGGATTTTCTACAACGCTGTCATTTGGAAGAGCCCACACCCTTGCCCCACCCTGCATTTTTATTTTGCTAATTAGACAGTTAAATTCAAATTGCTTTCTATTTTTATATAAGTCCCACATATCAACGTTAATATAAATTAACCCAAATATCCATAGTCTAAATACCTTTTTAGCCTAAACAAAACAGCTGAAAAAAGTGATCACCATAGGGTCTGTGTTGAAGGCCGGCACTCGCGCTACCTAGTATTCTATTTACCGTGACTGAAGGTTACGAGCTTCCTTCTCACCGTAAGGGCATCATTACACTTATCCATAAGAAAGGGAAATCACCTCATACTTATAAGGGATGGAGACCAATAACATTGTTAAATTCAGACTATAAGATTATATCAACCGCAATCGCCCATGAAACTTAAAAAGGTAATGCCAAAGTTAATTAGCCCAGCGCAAACAGCCTACACTTCCGGCCAGGTATATTGGAGAAAATACAAGGCTTGTGCTTGATATAATTAACTGACCAATAACAATAAAAAGCCAGGGATGATAATAGCCGCTGATTTTGAAGCGGCTTTCGAGTCGGTCGATTGGGATTATTTAAGATTAGTCATTAGCGAGCTTAACTTTGGCCCAAAACTGAGAGCATTAAATAGACCAAACATTTTGTAAATACTAAAAATCAATCACGTATTCTACTAAACGGATATCTCGGCAAAAAATACAGCTAGAACGTGGCATAAGGCAGGGAGACCCAGCCTCAGGATACCTATTCAACATAGCAGTTGCTGTATTGGCTGAACAAGTTGCGAAGTCTAATCAATTGACTGGAATACAAATAAATCAGAATCAAGAAATAAGAATAAGTCAATACGCCGACGGATACAATTATATTTGTAGACGGAACTGAACGTTCAATCACAGGAGCTGTCAAGGAGCTAGTCACTTTCGGCAATCACTCGGGTTTGAAAATAAACCTTGAAAAAACCCGCAGGTATGTCAGTAGGGATAGCAGATCAGATTAGCACAGAACATAGCATACAATTTGTGGATGAGCTGACAGTTCTGGGGATAAAAATAGACCGAAACGGTACAAATGTGACGGAACGTAATATGCTACTAAAAATGCCTGCATTAAAAAATGAATTGGAAACAGTGGAAAAGACGTAACCTTACACCAATTGGAAGAATATGTATAGTCAAGGCTTTTGTTACTCTCTAAACTTGTACATTTATTCATCGCACTTCCTAACCCTTCAAGTAAATGTATAAAAGAACTAGAGAGGCTTCTATTTGCATTCATTTGGGGTCATACGAAAGATAAGATAAAACGTACTAAACTAGTACAAACCCAATCAAAAGACGGTTTAAACATGGTGCATATAGAGTCATTTATCAATGTATGAAACCAGTGGCGCACGCAGGGGGGGGCAAAGGGGTCAGCTGACCCCCCGAAATTTCTGAGGGGGGCCCGCATCAAAAGGACCCGTGTTTTGACCCATACCTGGTAGGGGCCCGGTGCTGGCAAAGGCGTGATGCCCGGTCTTGGTCGGGCCCGATCGAGGCAGAGGACCGGTGCTGGCAAAGGGCGTGATATGGAGCCCGGTCAGGACGAGGGCCCGGAAACAACAGGGCCCGCTCCTTGCAAATGATTTGATACGGGCGCCTTCCTAGTAGGGGTCCGTTCCTGGTGGGAGCCCGATCAAGACAGAGCCCCGGTGCTGGGAGAGGCATGATATGGGGCCCATTACTGGTAGGGGCCCGGTCTTGGTCAGGCCCGATCGAGGCAAGGGCCCGGTGCCAGCAAAGGCGTGATATGAGGGCCCGGTCAGGACGTGAGCCCGGTCACAAACAGGGCCCAGTCCTTGCATATTCTTGATACGGGCCCCGTTTCTGTGTGACACGGGCCCGTTCCTGGTAGGGGCCCGGTCCTGATCAGGCCCGATCGAGGTAGGGGGCCCTGTGCTGGCAAAGGCGTGATAACGGGGCACGGCAGGGACGAAGGCCCGGTCACAACATGGCCCGGTCCTTGCATGTACTTGATACTGGCCCGTTTCTGGTAGGGGCCTGGTCTTGGTCAGGTCCGATCGAGGCAGGGGCCCGGAGCTGGCAAAGGCGTGATATGGGGCTCGGTCAGGACCAGGGCCCGGTCACAGCAAGGGCCCCAGTCCTTACATATTCTTGATACGGGCCCTTTCTGGTAGAGACCCGTTCTTGGTCAGGCTCGATCGAGGCAGGGGCCCGGTGCTGGCAAAGGCGTGATAAGGGGCCCGGTCACAACGGGCCCCGGTCTTTGCATTTGTTTTAGACGGGCCCGTTACTGGTAGGGGCCCGTTCCTGGTAGGGGCCTGATCAAGGCAGGGGGCGTGATATGGGGCCTCTGTCGAAAACTAGTGGCTAGAGCAAACATTAACTAAATTTATCCTTTTACAACTGAGAAATATGCGTGTTTTTCCCCCATAGGGTTACATGGAAAAGGTCACGATTATAACTTGACCCTTAGGTCATCGATATAGAAAATCCGAGATATTGTAGGCCCTAATGACGTCATGACATGCCATGAGTTTCATGTCGCTCGATTAACCACTGTGCCGGCGGTGTTACCTATAAGTTGTTTGGTCATGTCATTTGACCCGACCTGGTGACCTGACCTGGCCTGTTCGGGACCCATTTTTTGGCCAAAAACGTGGCGTAGCTATTCATTTCAAGTTGCTGAAAGTTTCAAGTCCATATCTCTATGCGTTGTCTGATTATGGCGAAACAAACAAAGGAGGGGTGGCGAAAAACGCCACCGCCCCCGAGCGCCTCCAGGGTTAATTCCTATTCCGTTCGCGAACGTCCATTAGCGTAGTTTATACGGGACTTTGACGGCTCCAAAGGCTGGGACCTTTAAAACTGCAGAGAACATGAATATGGGTGGTGGAAGGAAAAAGGCGCCATAATTTGGTACAATTTCTAAAATTTCCTCAATTTCCGAAGAGATAATTCATTCAGGCCCTAGAGAATAAAAAGTCCCGTGTAAACGCGGTTTCTATAACCACCCCAATTTGCGCATAAGCATCTCAAACATCTATGGGCGTAGCCAAATAATATTGTAACGCTCAACTTCACTGATGAAATAAAATGCTTCGCTATTTGACACATCGTTACATTTCATCGTCAATACTAAAGATGTACGTAGGGGACCGATATTTTGAGTATCCAAGCCCACCAAAGACAATGGGTAGCAGATCTCCCGAGAGAAAAAGAACGCCTCTAGTTATTACGACGTTTGAAATTTTTAACGCGATCTGTTCCCCGTGCTTCTCTCATTTTGACCAAACTCCAGAAAGCCTGTGCGCAACTTCCAGACAGGTATACAGCAACTGGTTGACACCAGGCCCTGGATTCGTTGGTTATGCCTTCCCAGGTCATGCGTAAGATCGTCTCCACATTTGTTGTGATGCTGTATGTTGTAAAAATCAGCCATGTATCGCGCCAACTGATCACACCATACCTACTACGAAAACACCGTATCGGTTCACCACTACTGCGTGTTGTCATTTACCTGATTTCGTCAACTCTCGACAGTTGTACACGCACATCAGTAGCACACGCACCTAAAAATTCGCACATCTGTAGCACACGCAGTCACCTTACACGACATTGACAAGACAATTATCATGTCTCAGATCCTATGCT
>JAXIVJ010001673.1:0-120000 GCA_036785665.1 Chirona hameri | reverse complement strand
CCACAGGCCACACTAGGGACCCCTACAGGCCGACCGAGGGCCACTCAGGCCGGACTAAGGGCCCCTCAGTGAAAACCGAGGGCCCCTTCAGGCCGCCCCCAGAGCCCCCCAGGCCGACCAAGGGTTCCTCAGACCGAAAAAACACTTTGCAAGGCTCTCAGGCCGAACGAGAGCCACTCAGGCAAACCGAGGGGTCCCTCGGATCCACTCAGGGCCCCTTCACGCCGACCGAGATTCCCTCAGGCAAACCGAGGACCTCTCAGGCCGACAGACCAAAGACCCATTCAAGGCGGCCGATTGGCACTGAGGCCGAGCAAGGACTCCTAATGCCGACAAAGGGCCCCTGAAGCCGATCAAGGTTCACTAAAGCCCGACCGAGGGCCCCCTCAGACCGACCGAGTTACCCTCCAGGCCGACAGAGGGCCCCCTCAGGCCGAACCCCCTCAAACCCACTAAGACCCTCAGGCCGACTGAGGCCCAATCAGGCGACAAAGAGCCCCTCGGGCCCAACAAAAGCTCCTCAGGCTGCCCAAGCGGACGAAATTCCCTCAAGCCGATTCGAGGGCCCCTCAGGCCGACAGAGTTCCCATCCAGGCCTACCGAGGCCCCCTCCAGGCCGACAGAGGTCCCTCACGCCGACAAAGGATCTCTGAGGCCGACCAGGCCGACTGAGCCGACCCGAGGGCCGGCAGGGGAACCCTCAGGCCGAACAAAGATGGCTCTCCAGGGTCGACTGGGACCCCCTCCGACGGAGGAAGGACTCCCTCAAGTCCAGGGGCGCAGCCAGGATTTTGCGATGGGTGGGGGGGGGGCTAACCGAAGCTCCCCTCCAGGCCCAACGAGGCCCGCTCAGGCTGACCAAGGGCTCCTCAGTTCAACCAAGGACTCTCTCAGGCCGAATTCGGTTAACCTCCTGGAGGGGCCATGACCCCCTAGGCCCCCTGGACACGATGGTCCGATGGCCTTTGATGGCTCGATTCCCTTGATGTTCCTCCGTATCAAACGTATTCTTTTAGCACGTATGTTGGGTATTTAGGATATTGCAATACCAGGGAGCCAAAAAGGCTGGCATTAAAGGGACTATCCCACCTTAACATTCATATTTGAGTTGAGATAGCAATTTTGATGGCTTGTCATTTAAATTAAGTATGGTAGACAATTAAAACAACCACAATGATCTAATCAAAAAGATATTCGAGTTTTATTTTGACATCTGTAAAAAATCAGGTCCATGTGTATTTGAATAGGGCCTCTAAACCGACAGCGTCGTCTCTCTTTACCCAACTGGTAATGATAGTCAGACTTGTTTTAAGGTGAACTTTGGAGATATTTGCTACGTTTCAATGGTTTGGTAGTTTGGTTTGTTTTGTATTCAAAGCGCCAGAATTGTCTCGAAATAATTGTTGCCCATACTTTGGAGCGCGTGAAGGATTTCTGTGTAGCTCTCTAGAGCTCAATATGACGTCATAAACCCAAATATTAAAACTTAACTTTTTATTAAATTGAGCACTTTTGGCGAGAAACAAATGTCATAATCGTGTTCGGCAGCAATTACTTCATATTGTGCACGCACAAGCGGCGTACATTTGAAAAAAAATTGGGGAAGGTGGGACAGTCCCTTTAACTATCAGCCCTATTCCTGGCAAAAAAGAAATTTACAACAAATTCCATTGATCACCATTTAAATAGAGCACCCCGATGGCTAATTGTTCATGCTCCCCCTCTGCTATTCGCTAACCTGAACGCTCGAACCTTGTATCTACGGACTTGTTAGCAGAAGACAATCCTTGCTACCAACTTATCCATTATATCATAATCGAAAAAAAGCAGTCGCATTGTGATTCCGTCAGCAGTCGCAGATGGAATCACAATGCTCGTATACTTCTAAGATGTAATACTCCTAAAGATGGAATCACATCTTGATGTAATGAAATACGCAAAATTCAAAACAGACCAATCTGTACGAGTAGTCCTTGAAATTTTGGAAGGGGACAAATTTTGAAAAACATTGCGGTGGCCCGGATCACCATGGGGGGGGCTCATCTCAGCATGGGGGGGGGCTCGGGCCCTCCCAAAGATATATAGAGTTCCGCCCCCTGCAAGCAGAGTCTTCTGATTGAATTTGACATCCACGCGTCCCAGTCTGAAATGATCGGATTAGCAAGCCCAATGCCCTGTTGGCCTGGGTTACGATCCGGGACACGTGTGAGGCAAAGTTTAACTTGCTCTCGAAACACAACGCCGAGATCACGCATTTCATTTACGATCTCGAGCGGAATGCTATTTATAAGATAGGTGGTCCGAAAAATTGTCGGAGGCTTGCCGCTATAAAACTGCCGGCCGGTGTGGTTGCCGATAGGACCGCAGCGGCGGCAGCTGTGCGGCGCGGAAGGACCGCCGGGCCGCCCGCCGCTTCACGGCATGTTGCACCGGCGACTCGGCACAACATCCATCGGCTGCGGCGGCCAGCCGACACGGCCAGGAAAAGATGCGCCACACACCAGCCTGTGGCTACGCCGGCTGGCTCGCCGTGACGAGCCGACTCTAATGTGGAAGGTGAAAAATGGGGCTGCATGACAACTGCCGGATCTGAGTGGCGACCGGTGCAGGACATTTCAAATGGGGGGGGGTGCTGCAGTGCACATGCCACCGAGCGGACCAGTGCTGACCCAACGCAAGGGCGTTTTTGTAGGGGAGGGGGGGGGGGGGGGGCAAAATCCAGGTGGGCGTATTTCCACGAAACGTTGTTGAGCGGGGGAGGGGGGGGGGGGGGGGGGGTAGCGGGCCGTCAGCCGTCAGCGAAAAGTTATTGACAGAGGGGGGGATAGAGCGGGCCGTCAGCCGTCCGCCACAGTACGTCCGGCCGTATTTTTTTGTGGGGGGAATCACGGTTTCAGGACGACCTGTGGGGGGGGGGGGGGGCATGGGCCCTTGGCCCTCCTGGATCCCGCCTATGATGGACCAACGTGGATTGTTGGCTGTATGCATAGTTCAGCCAGACACAGACTAAAGCGTTCTTAACATATACCGAGAGAAGGGCTTGTTAGTCATGTGATAGTTTTGGTTGGTGAATAATATTTGCCTGGTCTTACTTGTGACATTTTATCGCACTCAACTTAATGGATTCCGAGTGTGGCATAGTTCAACTACACAACTACGAGACCATGATCAGAGATGTGATACAATTTTGCTGTTGGATTGTGAAAAAACAATTCCACTTAGATGAATGGGGACCAAAGTTGTTAGCTTGCCACCTAAAGGGACCCGTTGCAGCTAAAATATGCCACACGTGATATTCATTCCGTATATTCATACCGCACAAGGTTGTCAATTAAGAAGAAACTGTGTGCACTGGCGGATCCAGGGGGCGGCAGGAGCTAAAGCCCCTTCCACGCTCGGGGAGGGCGGGCAACAAAAATAAGCCCCCCCCCCCCCCCAAAAAAAACATCCGCTAACTGGCAATGAAAAATCGTGTACTGACTGCGAAAAATATATTTTGTGAAATAAATAAATTATAATTTTTCCGCTCGTTCGTGTTTCATCTATTTTGTAGCATTTTGGTAGCAGTAGGAAAAGTCTGGTGCTATTTTTGATCTGGAGCGATTCACAACCAACGTAAGTTATAATTGTAACTTGCGTTGTTTGTGAATCGCTCTAGATAAAAAATAGCGCCAGACTTTCCCTACTGCTACCAAAATGCTACAAAATAGAGGAAACACGAACGAGGGAAAAAATAGTATTCACTTATTTCACAAGAAGTTATTGTTCGCAGTCAGTACCGATTTTTCATCGCCAGTTAGCGTTTTTTTTTGGGGGGGGGGCTTATTTCTGTTACCGCCCTCCCCGAGCGTCGAAAGGGGGGGGGGGCTTTAGGTCCTGCCGCCCCCCCCCCCCCCCTAGATCCGCCCAGTGCACAACAGTTTCTTCTTAATTGACAACCTTGTGCGGTATGAATATACGGAATGAATATCACGTGTGGCATATTTTTAGCTGCAACGGGTCCCTTTAGGTGGCAAACTAACAACTTTGGTCCCCATTCATCTAAGTGGAATTTTTTTTCTTCTCACAATCCCAACAGCAAAATTGTATCACATCTCTGATCATGGTCTCGTAGTTGTGTAGTTGAAACTATGCCACACTCGGAATCCATTAAGTTGAGTGCGATAAAATGTCACAAGTAAGACCAGGCAAATATTATTCACCAACCAAAACTATCACATGACTAACAAGCCCTTCTCTCGGTATATGGTTAAGAACGCTTTAGTCTGTGTCTGGCTGAACTATGCATACAGCCAACAATCCACGTTGGTCCATCATAGGCGGATCCAGGAGGGCCAAGGGGGCCCTGCCCTCCCCCCCCCCCCCCCCTTCAAGGTCCTGAAACCGTGACCCCCCAACCCCCCCCCCCCCCCCCTTGTCAACAACTTTTCGCCTGACGGCTGACGGCCCGCCGCTACCTCCCTCACCCCCCCCCCCCACCCCCCCCCCCCCCCCCCCCCCCCCACCCCCCCCCCCCGCTCAACAACGTTTCGTGAAAATACGCCACTGGATTTGCCCTCCCTCCCCTAAAAAACGTCTTTGCGTTGGTCACAGCACTGGTCCGCTCGGTGGCATGTGCACTGCAGCACCCCCATTGAAATGTCCTGCACCGGTCGCCACTCAGATCCGGCAGTTGTCATGCAACCCCATTTTTCACCTTCCACATTAGAGTCGGGCTCGTCACGGCGAGCCGGGCGGCGTAACAACAGGCTGGTGTGTGGCGCATCTTTTCCTGGCCGTGTCGGCCGGCCGCCGCAGCCGATGGATGTTGTGCCGAGTCGCCGGTGCAACATGCCGTGAAGCGGCGGCGGCCCGGCGGTCCCTCCGCGCCGCACAGCTGCCGCCGCTGCGGTCCTATCGGCAACCACACCGGCCGCAGTTTTATAGCGGCAAGCCACCGACAATTTGTCGGTCATATGACCATATCATAATCATATATCATATAAATAGCATTCCGCACGAGATTCACTGAGAAAAAATAAAGACACCGTCAAAAAGTCCGCCCCTGAGGGGTGTTTTGCAACACCTCCTTAGGGTATCGAACACTAAAAAAACGGCGTCAAAAAGAGTCAGACTCTACAAAATGGTGTCTGACACCTTCTCAACGGGAGTCCTGACTACTTCAAGAGAGTCGTGATTCTCTTGAAGGTCCCAGAAAACACCATTTTGTAGAGTCTGACTCTTTTTTTTACACCGTTTTTTAGTGTTCGATACCCTAAGGAGGTGTTGCAAAACTCCCCTCAGGGGCGGACATTTTGACGGTGTGCCAATCCGCGTACGGGTGTCATTTTTTTTTATTCAGTGTTGTAAATGAAACGCGTGATTTCTGCTTTGTGATCGAGAGCAAGTTAAACTTTGCCTCACACGTGTCCCGGATCGTAACCCAGGCCAACAGGGCATTGGGTTTGCTAATCCGATCATTTCAGACTGGGACGCGTGGAGACAAATTCAATCAGAAGACTCTGCTTGTCACCTACTTTGCGAATGTCCGATCCATCCTGGAATATAGCTGTGTGATATGGGCTGGGGCGGCCAAGACCCACGCTGAGCGAGTTGATCGCGTGCAGCACAAATTCCTGCTGTTGCTGAACAGTCACACCACCGTAACCTGTCCGCCACTATCCTACAACTCACTCCTAAATCACTTTGGATCCCCTCACTGTCCGCGCGCAGAGTCCAATACGACCTCCTCTTCCTCCGAAACATTTTATCGGGGAGAATCAGCTCTGCAGACCTAGCAGCAAAATTTTGCTTGCACGTGCCGCCGAGATCAACTCGCTGACAGCGGACATTCGCTGAGCGTCCGTGGCGGGTGAGCGCCGTCAGGGATGGATTCCTGCGCCGGATACCCAAAAGCATGAATGTGCGCTGATTTTAGCCCCTTTAGAAGTCACGTCGTGAGATATGTCAGGTCGCTTACTGAGCTGTATTAGGGATTTTCTTATCTGTTTTATTTAGTGTTTGTCATGTCGTTACTGTCTTGTCTTTCATCTCTCTTGTTTTCGTGTTGTGATTGTCTTGTCGCCTTGTCTCTTACTGATCATTCATATTTTACATTCACTTGTTCACTTGTAATGTTTTACCGTGTGACTTCGCCTATTAGTGGATAATAATCTGTTGGCGATCAAATAAAATAAATAAATAAATAAAACGCCGCGCTGCAGCTCCGTTACATGCGAAGCTCGGTCAGGGGCGGATCCAGAAAATCTTCAAGGGAGGGTCATCAATTGCAATGGTGCCCCTACCTTTACCCAAATATGAAAACTCAACGGATTTGGTCCACTATATTTTGAGGATGCCCCTATTTCAGCATTTTTGTTTAATTGACAACGTTGCCTATAGGTATTCGCAATATTAGTCGTACCCTTTCTATCATTTAAAGTGCCACGGATGGTGCTAAAATATATGATTTGTACAGTCAAGGGCGGCCCCAGACGGCTGATGAAGAATTGACCAAGAGGGTAGTCGAGCTTCGTGACCAGGAGAGGGGGTAACCGTTTTTTTACTAGCAGTAAATTGTATGCATGCGATAGCAGTGTATCATATTGCTTTGTGTCTCGAGCGGACTTCAAAAATGTTCTTGAACCAAAAAAACAGGATTTTTCTTGAAGACAATTTGTCACAAAGGCTCTCTACAAATGGTATTTACTCAAAATGCACACCCATACAACTATTATTGTACCGCAAAGCGGCGAAAAATTTGAGGTTTTGAGCGGGCTGGAGAACTGATTTTTGCTATTGAAACCAGGATGCAGGGTCAAAACGAGGAAATATGTCTGGAGCAAAAGGTGGGGCTAAACACATGTTGCCCGCCCCCCCCCCCCCCCTCCCCCATTTAAGGCCAAAGGCGGGGTCATGACCCCCATGGCTCTCCCTGTGGCCACCTGTGTGTAGGTACAGTCTATATTAGACCCTTTCTACTGGAAAAGAACACTGCTTGATTTGCGCCGCGTAGCGGCCCGGAATTTTTTGCTTTACTTTGTTTTTGTCTGTATAACTTGGCCCTAAAAAATAGAAAGGTTCTATAATCTATATGCATCAGCCCAAGGGGTCTCTCGATTCCGATACGTTGTTGCCTCTGGTATAAGGCACGTTGGTGCCCCTTCATAGCCCAAGTGAAGGAACATATTTTGGCATAATTTAGCAATTTTAATTTAGCATCATTTCGCGATTTTTTCTTCAGCGACCAATGCTGTGATTTCATGGCGGCACCAGACCATTGTTTTCCCTCCTGGATTCAAGGAGGCACAGTGCCCCGGTGTCTCCCCTCGCCCCACAGTGCCGTCTACCGTCACGATGGTGCCCCTAGCACACCGTGGTGCCCTGGTGGTGCCCTGGTGGTGCCCTGGTGGTGCCTTGGTTCGCCGGCGCGGTGGTGTGTCCCTGGTACACTGGCGCGGTGGTGCCCTTGGTTCAAAGAATACTGAATTATTTGCGCCGCGTAGCGGCGCTGATTTTGTTTGCTTTTCGTTGGTGGTGCCCCGGCGCTGTGGTGCCCCCAAGGCGCGGTGGTACCCTTGGTTCAAAGAACACTGAATAATTTGCGCCGCGTAGCGGCGCATATTTTTTGCTTTATTTTAGTGCTGTCTCCACGGCCCGGTGGTGCCCCCACGGCGCGGTGGTGCCCCCACAGCGTGGTGGTGCCCCCACAGCGTGGTGGTGCCCCCACAGCGTGGTGGTGCCCCCATGGCCCAAGGGGGGGGGGGGGGTCATGACCCCCGTGACCCCCCCCCCCCCCCCCCCCCCTGGATCCGCCACTGAGCTCGGGATGCACCGGTCGCGCGGCGCCGGTCGCGGTGTCCTTCGCTTACCTGGTCTGGTATGTGGCATCTGTCAGGTCCGGCAGCGGGCACGGTAACCCAGGACATCCCCGTCCCGTGACGTCCCCGGTCACGTGACCTGGCAATGTGGGCGGCTGGTGGTGACGTCACGCAGTCACATGGTCTGAGAGCTGGGCAGCGAGCGTCCCCAGAAAATACCACCGGGCGGTGGCGTGGTGCGTGCGAGCCCGCGACCGAGTACTGACGACGCACCCGGCAGGAAAACGGTGGCGGCATGATGCAGCCGATTAGTCGGGAACGGTACCAGGCTCGGTCGGCCTGCTGCAGTTTCCATGGCGTGTCGCAGTCCTCAGACCCCAGGCAACGAACAGCTCATACGAGAAGGCTCTCCACCCCTCGCTGGTGTCTTCTTTGACTGACTCCCGTGTGATGGAAAGAAGGATCTCAAAGCTCAGTGATGTAAATTCTGATTGTGTCCGGATTTCGCTGCTTCCCAGCAACGAGAGAGTTCAACTGCGAACAAGATGCTGATTCTGCCTGAGGCTTGAGGTGGGCTGCTACTGATGGCGGCGGTCACCCATGCCCAGATACCCGGGGTCAGCCGAAGAGAGTTCAACTGCGAACAAGATGCTGATTCTGCCTGAGGCCTGAGGTGGGCTGCTACTGATGGCGGCGGTCACCCATGCCCAGATACCCGGGGTCAGCCGAAGAGAGTACCGACTGCGAACAAGATGCTGATTCTGCCTGAGGCCTGAGGTGGGCTGCTACTGATGGCGGCGGTCACCCATGCCCAGATACCCGGGGTCAGCCGAAGAGAGTGCCGACTGCGAACAAGATGCTGATTCTGCCTGAGGCCTGAGGTGGGCTGCTACTGATGGCGGCGGTCACCCATGCCCAGATACCCGGGGTCAGCCGAAGAGAGTGCCGACTGCGAACAAGATGCTGATTCTGCCTGAGGCCTGAGATGGGCTGCTACTGATGGCGGCGGTCACCCATGCCCAGATACCCGGGGTCAGCCGAAGAGAGTTCAACTGCGAACAAGATGCTGATTCTGCCTGAGGCCTGAGGTGGGCTGCTACTGATGGCGGCGGTCACCCATGCCCAGATACCCGGGGTCAGCCGAAGAGAGTGCCGACTGCGGACAAGATGCTGATTCTGCCTGAGGCCTGAGGTGGGCTGCTACTGATGGCGGCGGTCACCCATGCCCAGATACCCGGGGTCAGCCGAAGAGAGTTCAACTGCGAACAAGATGCTGATTCTGCCTGAGGCCTGAGGTGGGCTGCTACTGATGGCGGCGGTCACCCATGCCCAGATACCCGGGGTCAGCCGAAGAGAGTTCAACTGCGAACAAGATGCTGATTCTGCCTGAGGCCTGAGGTGGGCTGCTACTGATGGCGGCGGTCACCCATGCCCAGATACCCGGGGTCAGCCGAAGAGAGTACCGACTGCGAACAAGATGCTGATTCTGCCTGAGGCCTGAGGTGGGCTGCTACTGATGGCGGCGGTCACCCATGCCCAGATACCCGGGGTCAGCCGAAGAGAGTTCAACTGCGAACAAGATGCTGATTCTGCCTGAGGCCTGATGTGGGCTGCTACTGATGGCGGCGGTCACCCATGCCCAGATACCCGGGGTCAGCCGAAGAGAGTGCCGACTGCGGACAAGATGCTGATTCTGCCTGAGGCCTGAGGTGGGCTGCTACTGATGGCGGCGGTCACCCATGCCCAGATACCCGGGGTCAGCCGAAGAGAGTTCAACTGCGAACAAGATGCTGATTCTGCCTGAGGCCTGAGGTGGGCTGCTACTGATGGCGGCGGTCACCCATGCCCAGATACCCGGGGTCAGCCGAAGAGAGTACCGACTGCGAACAAGATGCTGATTCTGCCTGAAGCCTGAGGTGGGCTGCTACTGATGGCGGCGGTCACCCATGCCCAGATACCCGGGGTCAGCCGAAGAGAGTTCAACTGCGAACAAGATGCTGATTCTGCCTGAGGCCTGAGGTGGGCTGCTACTGATGGCGGCGGTCACCCATGCCCAGATACCCGGGGTCAGCCGAAGAGAGTGCCGACTGCGAACAAGATGCTGATTCTGCCTGAGGCCTGAGGTGGGCTGCTACTGATGGCGGCGGTCATCCATGCCCAGATACCCGGGGTCAGCCGAAGAGAGTGCCGACTGCGAACAAGATGCTGATTCTGCCTGAGGCCTGAGGTGGGCTGCTACTGATGGCGGCGGTCACCCATGCCCAGATACCCGGGGTCAGCCGAAGAGAGTGCCGACTGCGAAGTTTCGATCAGACTATAAAACTTGCAGAAAAAGCTTTCCATCCTAAAGGTACCTTACGGGTTCAGGTTATAGGGCCTTGGGTTCAGTGTCAGCGGGGACGGGATCAGCTTGGAAGGACCGAGATTGCGTCGCAGACGTGGCGTACTGGTATGGCCATTTATAGTTTAAAAATACGATTTTGGCGAGCATTTCCAAAATATTATCGTTTTAAAAGCAAGATTGTTTCCATAGGTACATACATACCATGCGAGGTCCAGTTGAGAATCATTTGATAAGGTGTGGTTAATATCGGAAAAGGCCAAGTCGTATTTAAAGGAAGGGACTTTTTCGTGCAAATTATGGAAAGCAAAGCATCATACACTAATAAAAAAATAACACCCCGCTTTTGGTCGACTCCACAATGAGGAGTTTAGGTGCTCAAAATTTGGGGTCACACGCCAAACTGTGGGACATTAATCCCTCTTCGGGGAGTCGTGTTTTAACGAAACCAAAAAGTGCCGTTTGACTAGGGGAATCTTGATTCCTGAAGTCACCATGCTGACTCCTTCTTGGGTGTCTGACCCCAAGTTAGCGGATTTTGTGACTCCTTAGTCCTTTAGGCATAGTGTCGCTACTCCTTAGTGGGTATCGGATTCCCTTGCACAAGAGTCATGACACTTTTGCGAGTATCAGACTCCCCTATGACTCCCTATGGTATGGTGTCGCGACACCTTTACGGGTATCATACTCTCTTGCACAAGAGCATGACACCTTTGCGGGCATCATACTCCCTTATGACACATTTTGATTTGGTGTCACGACACCTTTATGGGTATCTGACTCTCTTATGACACTTTTTGCTTTGGTGTCACGACACCTTTATGGGTATCCCATTCCCTTATGACACCTTTTTCTTTGGTGTCACGACACTTTTATGGGTATCTGACTCCCTTATAACACCTTTTGCTTTGGTGTCGCGATACCTTTGAGAGCATTAGACTCCTTTGCACGGAGGTCATGACATCTTTGAGGGTATCAGACTCTCTTTTGATTCCTTTTGATATAGTGTCGCGACATCCTTACAGGTATCGTACTCTCTTACACTGTATTTAGTATGGTGTACCAACACCTTTGAGGGTATCAGACTCTGAATACGCAGCCAAAGAAAGGAGTCAGATACCTCTGAGGCTCTTAACCCTATTTGTAACAGGGGGGGGGGCGGATTCCGCCCCCCCCCCCCTCATGTTTTTTCGTAGATATCTCCAGAACGGCTGGGAGCAGGCCCATTAAATTTTGGGACTTTTCATAGAATTGAATACTGCATTTGGAGTCAAAATTTTGAGTTCTTAACCTGAACAGAGGCGGTTCCAGGGTACAGTTTTGGGTGGGTTCGGAGGCGATATTTGGCGATAATACGGAAATGCGATCTTCACGGTTTCTTCGTAACTGCCTCAAGTATGAAGGAGTTACTTCGGTTCACGGTGATTGCAACAAGTGCAAATTAGTTGATGTTAATGAAATATCATTAAAATTTCATGGCAGAGGCGGATTCAGGGGCTTGAAAAGGGGGGGGGGGTTCCAGGAAGTATTCAATGCTTGGCGGGAAACAAATAGAGCAATGTAAGGGGCATTTATAGTTATCAAGATGTAAAAGATAGCTTCTGCTTCCATATTTTGCATAATTTATTACATATAGAGTTTCAGGGGCATGTTCAGGCACATGAAAGGGGTTGTCTTGTGACTGTCTTGGTGATGACGATATGCCAGCGATAACGGCGCAATAGACGGTTAGCTTATAATTATATATGCACATATGAGTCCAGGAAAGGGAATATAGTCATTTTGTTGCAGAGGCGCGCTCAGGAATGGAAGAAAGGGGGTCATATTATTGCAAGGAAACTAAGAGGCATGGGCGTACAATGACATAACATACGGTAGTTTTCGGATGAAACACGCACCACAGGCTACTCTACGAACAATTATAAGATAATAGGCGAGTCCAGGTAGGGTAAAAGGGGGGGGGGTAAGCAATGTTAATTGAAGTTGTAAGTGAAATAGTCACTGTTGACTAGTTAGTATCATAATAGCGGATAATATACTTATCAAAAGGTATTGAGCCGCCCCAGTTTGGATCCTGGATACGCCTATGATGAAGTACAACATGCAAAAAGGAACTATCTACGATCAGTAACATATTTATAGTGCTGGGTAGCAACTTGTCTGCGGTTAATATTTTTCCCAATTTTACCCCCCTTTTTCACTAACCTGGTACCGCCTATGGCAAAAAATATGATTTTTAACTGTTTTGTCTAATGTCACAATCACATACCATTTCATTTATTAAAAAAACAACATCAAAAAATGGTTTTATTACGCATTTACTTCACCCCCATATTGAGTGACCTGCACACGCCTATAATTTTTGAATTTTCAAACGCCACCGTCATATATCAATTTCCAATTCAATTTCTATCGATTCGTATTAATTGTGTTAAAATCGGTCGATAAACATGAAAGCTATGTTGGATCAAAAATACCACTAAAATTTGTAGTTTTTGCCCCCCTGTTGCCCCCCTATCAAAAATTTAGATTTTTTTACTATTTAGAAATGTAGATCGTGTTGAGGGGAACCAGACACCGTTTCATTTTTGAAAATCGGACGGGTAGATCTCGAGATCTCCGGGGGGCGGAATCCCCCCCCCCCCCCCGTTACAAATAGGGGTAGCCAGGAGCCTGTTACAAATAGGGTTAACTGACCTCTGATTGGTTGATAATCAGCCAGAAAGGGAGTCACACGCTTCTGTGACGTCATTCTATTTCAGGCGTTACAGTTCGCTCGTTCAAATCTCCCTGCAGTATGAAGCCAGGACGCAGGCGGTAGCAACGGGCGGCAGATTGTTAGTTTCCTGTCGTCGATAAGCTCCTATAACTTTCAACATTAATAAAGAGACAGATTGTGCGATGAGTAGTGTATACTTTGTGCAACAGCATATATTCATATCTGCTAATTGTGAAAGACCGAGCAACGATAGTGCGTCTGGAGAGGTGTTTCCCTGTGGCGGAAACCCAGACAGAGCTGCGATGCTCAAGAAGCTGTTTCTGTCACTTTTCACCGAAGACTGGGTAAGAAAAATTAGTTGCATTTGCATATGACCTGTATCTGCGATATTTTTTAAACAAACTGTTGAGCATTCCTTCATCCGTAATAGATACCTTCATATTTTTACATTTATCGTTCATTTAAATTTGCATACATATTGTTCCAGTAACTGCCGCGCTTCAGCTCAGCTATATTCGCACAGTTCGCCTTGTGGGATTAATTCAGCCGCTCGGACATGGCATATATTGCTTAACATTTCTTCGTCTTAGTTTTTATACACCAAATTAAATATCTCATTGTTACCTACATATTTCGAATATTGTTTAGTGTGTATGTACTAAGCGGCGTTTACTACCAAAGCGCACAACACAGATTTGATAAATATTATCATGTTAATAACTTTGGAATCTAATTCCCGGTTCTGGCGGGAGGTAGAACTTCGAACTGGTGCACCTGGAGAAGCTGGACAGGCATAGAAGCAGGGACATGTTAGGCGAGAGCCCTCACCAGCCAAGACGCCCAGCAGAGTTGCATTATGACTGAAAAGCGATGCCTACGCGGTAAGTGAATACGAAAGAAATTCTAAGATCAGACTCATTAGAAGCATCAGAATCATGCTACGCGGATATACTTCAAGTCTAGGATACGCTCTTTTAAAGGGCGATAATCACCTTTTGATTTTGTTAGCAACAATTTATTTGGCTACTGTTATGGTATTAAAATGTTGTTATCTAAATTTAAGAATTAAATACAATTATTCCCTAATTCAAAGTTGGAAGTTTGTGAAAATCAATGATCGGTATTTTCCCTCCACTATTGGAAAGCGCAACATCTGTCGCTTTTGCATCAATCTGTTCAACCTTGTTAAATGGGCACTTGTAAACAAATCGCCGACACTAAATAGGTCACCGTAGTTTAGCTTGGCACCGGCCGGCCGGTCCCAAGCTAAACTGCCGATGTCAATGCACTTTTTCAAATGATTGTTGATTGTTCTTAAATTTTTTGGCATATATTCGCAAAAGATAGAGTGCAGGAAACATATTGCATACCTTCATGATAAATAGCAATGCCTAGGGAGGCTAATTTACTGAATTCGTTACCGAGTACTTGCTGATTACCGACCGATATAAGCGTGGATCGATTATCGGTAGGAAACTGCCAATATTTGTTTTCGGTAGGAAAGTTTATATGCAAAATGTGATGAATCTACATCATATTTTGACCTCGTCTATCGATTGCAGGTGCTAACTTCATTTTTGTGGAAAAAGGTGATTATCTCCCTTTAACTCGCGCCGTGCAGGGGGTGGGGGGAGCGTTTAGACGCCCCCCCCCGCCCCCCTCCCCCCCCCCCCCTAAGGTTGTTCGAGGATAGCGGGAAAAACGGCGGCGCCGTTTTTGGCACATGTGTTTTCCTTCAAGCTTTCAGAACTTTCGCTTTCGATTGCTTTCGACAAGCTTTCGATTGCTTTTTCCTTTTGTTTCTAGTTAGCATGGTTACCGAGATATTTGGGGGTTTCTGGAACGAAGTCCTAAAAATGGAAAATCTGTCCTTTGATGACCTCTGGTGACCTCAATATTGACCTGAGCCAACAATGACCCAACAAGTTTCAAAATTATTTTGTACGAGCTTTCGAACGGTAATTTCGTTTTTTGTCTACGTGCCACAGGAGTTGAGTTCGAGGGGGAGGGGGAGGGGGGCAGCACGGCGAAGATGACGCCGAGCACCGGCACGGCGCGGGTAACACACGCACTGCCACAGGTGATTTCCGCCCCCCCCCCCCCCTCCCTCAGGTTTTTCATGAATAGAGGAAAACGGCGGCGCGCAGCGCCGCCAAAATTGATACAGCTGTTTCGGCATCAATTAACCACATGGTGTGACATTTTTGACCTCTGGTCATCTCATGTCAGGTCACCAGGCCAGGTCACGTGACCCCACCTTCAAAAAGTTTCCCGTCGTACCACAGCCACATTTCCCGGCCGATTGGTTTCAAACTTACAGGATTTAATAAGGTCATAGGTCATATACCTATCATTCGTTTATTCTAATTTTTCTATATCGGTGACCTAAGGTCGGGTCAATTTCCTGACCTACCCATTATAACTCAATGGGGGAATATTCAAATGTTTCCTATTCCGAGGATACGCATGTTATCAGTCCAATTCCATCTGGATCATGTTATCATAGGTCAGTATTGATGATCCAGGTGCACTTTTCAGTGACCTCTACAGAGTCAGCCGAGGTCATCTGAGGTCACCAACACCTTTTTTGTCAAAAACCCTCGACAGAATAAAGATAGAGATGTGAAACTGGCACCAATGTTTTGTTTTCTCTCGTCGAGACACGTCGCCCAATATGTAACATGACCTACTTGGGTCACCACTTGACCTTGACCTGAGGACAAATTTGTAAGTTGAACTAACATGGTCAACAGGAATATGATTCTAAGCGCCTTCACGTGACCAGCACGATGGCGTCAAAATTATTGCCTTATCTTTATTAGGTAAAAGGCTATTTGCGAGAAAAAGAAAAACTGTTAGCCAAAAATATCCTTTTTGACATTTGATGACCTCTGGAGCCTAAACTATTGACCTGGGCTCAAATTTTAGGGCACCAAATGCGATTGCATTTTTCCAGAGCTTTCAATTGTTGTGTTCTAGTTTGTTCCTAGCTACCATAGTTCCCGTGATATTTGAGGGTGTTCGAAGTGAAGTACTAAAACGTGAAAATCTGACCTTGAGTGACCTCTGGTGACCTCAATATTGGCCTGACCCAAACAAGACCGATATACCAGCTACCCATCGGTGCTGCGCAGTAGGCGTCAAAACCGACCGTTGTAATGGGTAGAAATGTCGCGTTCTTAGAATGTCTAGTGCAACTATTTTGTTTTGATAGTATATCTGAACCGATCAAGCCTTCTTCTCTGCAGCCAATGTTGCGCTACCAGCCGCCAAGGCTTTCCATCGTGGGGGAATAGCTCGACACCATCCAATGTACGTTAATGGGTCAACGTGCCGGGGCCGGTACCTGCTCGTAAACTCCTGAAATCTTAACACTCGCCCGTTGTCATCCAAAAATTCGTCGATAAAGCTTATCCCCTGTTCAGCGAGCCCATTATGACACAGGTTTTCCTCCGTCCCGAATCGCTTAATTATTCCAGATTAGCTGTAAACGCACTTCTTTACCACTACTAGGTTCCTTGCGCGGAACAATCTCTCTGTACCAAGCCAGCATTTCCTTGTAAAAAGGCGCCAAATTCAATCTTTTAACCCAGCATTCGCTGTAATGGGACCTCAAAACATCATGAAATGCGGTGGCATTTAGTCTCTGAAGAAACACTTTCACAAAGGTAAGCTCTGGATGTTGCATCATTCGCGTGAGCCACGCAACCCTTTCCGCCTTATATATCATGTTCAGGTTCCGAACGTTCAAGCCCCCTTTGCTAATAGCACCCTAGCACCCTTTCGCTACTTTCGGTGGTCTCCCCCTCCAAATAAATTTCATAATGAGTTTTGTACATCTTCAACGTGCGCATACGACTCGCTGCCATGAGATATGTCAACTGCGATAATCAACTGCGATATTTGGCAATAGTTATCCTTCCCTTTATTGTAAGGTCCCTCTGAGACCATGTAGCTAACGTACGCTTAATTGTATTAATGATCGGATCCACGTTATCCGCACAGCAATCGCGTGTCGCACTAAACCACACACCAAGTATCTTAACTGCTGATAACGCCTTTCAAATATCGGCTGTTCAAAAAGTTTACATTTCCCTAACCACATAAAATTACACTTGTCTAAATTAAATGCTAAGCCTGACACTTTCCCAAAGTCCTGAACCATGCTTCGAACACGCTCGGCAGATGCATGATCTCTTACAAACACGGTTGTATCATCACAATACTGAGTCAAAATGTATGCCTCATTGTTCCAGCGAACTCTTCGAATATCATTACAGGCTCGAATGCTTAACGCCAAAATTTCGACCAAAAGTGCAAAAATTGGTGCTGAGACAGGACATCCTTGTTGCATTCCTCTAGAGGGTTTGAACCAGCCTGACGTATACTCATTGTTGATAACAGCTAATTATGAATTACTATGCAACAGACTAACCCAGCCGATACAATCATCTCCGAAATTTAATCGTTTTAACGTTTCATACACAAATGAGTGTTCTACTGAGTTAAACACTTCTTTAAAATATAATGCCATTAAAATGCCCTCACTTTCCTTTTCACATAAATCGATTACATCCGCTATTGTTCGTAGATTGGTCCCAATATATCTGTTTCTGATGGCACCCGTTTGGTTCTCAGATACCAAACAATGCATAACTCGCGCAAGACGATTAGCCAAAACCTTGGCCACAATTTTGTATACTGTGTCCAAAAGACAAATCGCACGTTTGTTCTTCAGCATGGTCTGATCACCCTTCTTTGGAATTAACGTTATCACGCCCCTACGCTGTGTCACAAAGAACTGGCCCTTTTCTCTCGCTTGGTTTATATATTCCACAATTAAACTACCGAGGTCGTACCGGAAGAATTTTTTTTTTTGTTGAAAATCCTGAAACTGAAGTTTCTTTGTTGTTAAGCATAGACTTAAGGGCATGTTTGCACTCGTTATTCGTTGTACGCCCTTCACAAGATGTCTTGTCGGAGTCACTCAACTGGGGACTTACAGGCTAGTTAAATTCATTCGCACCATTAAGCGCATTAAAGGGACATTGCCACCTTTCTGAAAGTTGTCAAATATACGCCGGTTGTACCCGAAAATAGGAAGTAAGTGCTGTTGAAAACGATGGTGATATGTTTTTTCTCGAAAACGACACCTAACTTTATAAAAATTAAGTTGTTTAAATTTGGGATGATGACGTCATATTGAGCTCTAGAGAGCTATATAGAAATCCTTTACGCTGCCAAAATATGGCACATTTTTTCTAGACAATTCTGGCGCTTTGAATACAAAACAAACCAACCATTGAAACGTATGCTTCTTCGTACACCACCGGCAAACTAGGAGCAGATTTATTCCAAATGTAGTTTGATATTTGAGGCATCTCGATTTCGCTGAAAATTGATACACTGACCATATCCGATACGCTGATCACGAATCCAATGTTTTTGATCTGGGATTGTTTCGTACCTTACGAAATACGGACGGTCATACATACATACGAACAGGGACGTCGGAACTATGTTCAAGTTGGGGGGGGGGGGGGGGGTGGGCGGAGGCATTCTGAAGTCGATTCTTTCCATGCAACGCCCATAGGCGTAATGGTAAAATCAAAAATGTTGGGGGGGATGCCCCTCCCCCCCCTGTTCCTACGCCTATGCATACGTAGGTCCGCCGGGTATCTCGATTTCGCTGAAAATTGTTCCACAAACCATATCCGATGCGCTGATCACGAATCCAATGTTTTTGGTCTTGGATTTTCGTATCTTACGAAATACGGACGGTCATACATACGAAGGTCCGCCGTGTATCTCGATTTCGCTGAAAATTTGTGTACAGAGTACAGACCATACAGCATACTTAGGACACTGATCACGAAATCTTCCGTTTGATATTCCGATTTGTATTCTTGATGATTTTATTTCGCAGACAGTGTGATGCTTTCTACATTTATTTTCGTATCGCAGTGCAGGAAACAGTTAACAGTATCATACACGACATTGTGCCCACCCTTGACTAGCCAGATGCAACAACCTGATCAACTATCATCAAACCGAAATGTGCTTCCTTCACGAATAATGCGACAAAATGCATCCTTTGGTTACCAAAACCACACGACAGTGTCCCTATTCAGCCTTTACCGAGCAAAATAAAAAAGGTACCGTACAACACAGCCATCCAGATTATTTAAATGAGAACGATCTGCTTCAGGCAAAAACGCAGGTGAAGGGAAGGGAAATAGGCCGGCCGGAAGCGGGCGGCCACCTTGTTGCGCTCGGTCAGCTGGCCAGCTCTGCCTGCCTCCTCCGAGGGACGCTTGGCCGCAGAGCTCGGCTCCGACTCGGACTGGGGCAGACGCTTCTTCACTGTCTGTGGGTAGATGGGCGGTCAGCTCATGGGGGGGGGGGGGCTCGGGTCATGGCACGACCACACTAACATACAGTACAACAACCAGCGTACAACAACCAGGGTCAGGCACAGCAGCAGGTCACAGGGGTCAGACACAGCAGCAGGTCACACGGGTCAGACACAGCAACAGGTCACACGGATCAGACACAGCAGGTCACACAGGTCAGACACAGCGGCACGTCACATGGGTCAGACACAGCAGCAGGTCGCACGGGTCAGACACAGCGGCAGGTCACACTGGTCAGACACAGCAGCAGGTCACACTGGGTAAGACGCAGTGGCAGGTCACACAGGGTCAGACACAGTGGTAGGTCACACAGGGTCAGACAGTGGCAGGTCACACAGTGTCAGACAGTGGCAGGTCACACAGGGTCAGACACAGTGGTAGGTCACACAGGGTCAGACACAGTGACAGGTCACACAGGGTCAGACACAGTGGCAGGTCACACAGGGTCAGACACAGTGGCAGGTCACACGGGGTAAGACGCAATGGCAAGTCACAGGGTCAGACACAGTGTCAGGTCACACAGGGTCAGACACAGTGGCAGGTCACACAGGGTCAGACACAGTGGCAGGTCACACGGGGTAAGACGCAATGGCAGGTCACACAGGTTCAGACACAGTGGTAGGTCACACAGGGTCAGACAGTGGCAGGTCACACGGGGTCAGACACAGACACAGTGACAGGTCACACGGGGTCAGCTGATGCAGCGGCATGTCACATGGGGTAAGACACAGGGTAACACACTTTCTGTCAGTGCACCATGTTATGTACAGTATGACGTCACAGCATCACATGGTAACATCATAAAAACAGAGGCATTGTGCACCAGGGCAGCATTTCCATATGTCTTCTGATGAAGCCTGTATTATTATAAATAGGTTAGGTTAGGTTGCATTAATACATCAGACAACTTATTATCGCTGTAGGGTTAGGTTTTGTCTACAAGATGGTCTGGGGGTCTGGGGGCAACAGATCTCAGTAGGACTGCAGCGCAGTGAGCGGATTGTTCAAATGTTGGTCCCTGCAACCGTAATTGCTGTAAAGGTTAGGTCAGGTTTGATTATGTTATTATAATTGTTTCCTGACACACCCTGGTTAGGTTTAACGGCTTCTTCAGCAGAAATATGGAAATTTTGCCGTGGTGCACAATGCAGCTGTTTTATGATGTTACCATATGCTGCCATACTGTGAATTACACAGCGCACTGACAGGTACCTGCCTTAGTCGAAGATTGCCTACCTGTATCATTTTTGGTCAAAGAACCTTACATTTTCATAATTTATCATTTTGCTCACTGAACAATGAACATCATCACTAGCAAACATATTGATAGAACACCACTGGCGGATACAGTTGCAGTGGAATACCAGTGGGCATAGCCCTGCCAAATGTGAAGAAAAAAATGCAGAAAATTGGCATGTTTCAGCATTTTATATACAATATAAGCAACTTTTATTTGGTGAAATGTGTTTGGAAATCCTCCTCAGGGTAACAGAAAAGTACAATTTCCTCCTTTTATTTTTTTAATGTGTCAAAACCTTCTTTTCAATCTTAAAATAATGGCATGTGGCACATTTTCCCACTCAATGTTGTGCAAAGGTATCCGTCATAGGCGTCTGATTACCCAAATGATTTATCCTAATGCTAAACAAATTACCTTTTGTCTGGCTTATGCTCTTGTGATATTTGAAACGATAATCACAGCATAATTAGTGAATACGTTGATAGGAAAATAGGAATATGTTGGGCCGTTGGCTGTTGGTAAATGAAATAGCATGACGACTCACTTGCACGGATGGAGTTTCCTATTCACATGGTGTGGCCACTGCCCCACCAACTTTGTGTTATGCCCCACCAACTTTTGTCAGATTTGAAGGTTTCCTGGCATTAATATGGCAATTTTTCACCTCAATAATGTAAAACATCCGGCCAATATGGCATTTTGCCCCACCAACGTTTTCTGGGAAGCTCCACCCATGCTCACCTGTACACCGTAGTAGAAATATTTGATTCGCCACACACAATATAGGGCATTCGAGGCATACCTGATTGCTCTTAAATGAAAATTATTGACTTAAAAAGATTAAAACTGGTCAAATGTTGATGGCACGGCGTAACACATCAATCAACAATCAAACATCGCGATTCGCGATCATAGAAAATCAAAGTTTCTTTCTAAACAAGTACACCCGGCCATAACGAGAGCTGACGTCATCGGTACAAAACTCCATATAAGGGTGAGCCTTACTAAGGCCCAAATTGTAAAATCACAATTGAATTTCTCTAAGACCAGATAACTGTGTTTGTTTTCAATGTTACCCCCTTAAGTTTCGCTCTATGGCCACTAACTTAGCTATCTCAACTCAAAACTAGTGTTAAGGTGGGAATGTCCCTTTAACACTTGACCTCCTGCCTCCGACGTCGGACTCATACACCTGTTCATAATGTTATTTACATAGTCGCAATATGTCTTTCTATTCAGTCACAATTTCCCCAGTACCTGTCTGCAAAATTGCTATATGTTTTACATCCCTTGGCAGTGGCTCAAAATAGCCAGGCGAAACTGTCTCATCTTACCCCACCCGCGACCAAATTTGGATAATCACGCGCGTGGCGAAAACCTGCAGCTTTCTGCAAATACCGACTGTCTTACATTAATGCTAACATATGGCTACAGCATCACGAAACAAGACAAGAGTTGTGCATTGCTTAACACAGAGCTAGCACGAGTTAAGAAACTTCTTCAAATTTCACTCCTGAGCATGCAAAACATTATTTTTGCCAGCAGCTCACTTACATGTGTCTGGATGCCGGCAGCAGCGATCCAGCGATCCAACTACAGCAGCGATCACACTGAAAGACTGTAGTATTGTCGCCGACTAACAGGCAAAAGATGGGAACGATTGACATTATAGAAGCGGAGAAATCAGGGTGGCTCATCTTACCCCATAGGCTCAACTTACCCCACTTTACCCCATAGGATCAACTTACACCACTTTCCCGTACATTCTGGCAGCGGTATGTTCGAACTTGACCTTCATATTCCCGTTAGGTCTCGGCCACAGCAGGGCCGTGCCCAGTTTCACGTGCAGTGCCGTGCGCCCCTCACTGGGTCGGCACGGGAGCCGATGTCATGTCAACTGTGGTATACCGTGCCCCTACCGTAACCGAAATTAGCCAAGCTTTCGGCTAAGTTTATGTAGCTTTGGCCAAGGTTGCTCGAGCAGTACGTCCGTGATTTATCAGCATCTGCGGCGGTTGCGATGCGGTAGTGGTTTTCTGATCAGGTAAATAGCTTCTCACGTCATGGTCATGACAATAGAAAAGATGCTGACTAATGTAGGCACTAGAAAAAGAGAACGTGTTCTCGTACTTCCATTTAAGAATGTTTTCGTATATTTTGCATGATTGGACGTTTTTCTTTGCATCCCAGTTGAACGGCCAAAATCCGTTTATTTGTTCATTTCAATCGTATAGTAACGTTGGAACGCTGATCCTGTTGCATATAAAATATTGACAATGCCAAATTGGTAATCGTGTTTCCAATGGAACCAAGTTCGTGAGATGTGTGAACCAGTGGGGCTTCTGTTCCATTGTACACCTGAGTAGGAAATGGATTGACTTTAGTATCCATCCATTGGAACCATGATCCGATCCATGTCTTTGGATTCGCATGGACGACTTTCTCGGCCAGACTGACATCAAAGGAAACGTAAAACATTAACAGTATCGGATCCAGAAAATCTTCAAGGGAATTCAAGGGAAGACACATGGAAGGGTCATCAATTGCAGCGATGCCCCCACCTATACCCAAATATGAAAACTCAACAGATTTTGTCCACTATATTTTTAGGGTGCCTCTATTTCATCATTTTTTTTAATTGACAAAACGCTGGATATTGCAATATCAGTCGTACCGATCATTAATACAGTCCCTTCCTATCATTTTAAGTGCCGCGAATGGTGCTAAAATATATAATTTGTACAGTCAAGGACGGCCCCAGACGGCTGATGAAGAGGGGTAGGGGTGGAGGGCAGCTTGACCAAGAGGGTAGTCGAGGTTCGTGACTGCGGGTGGGAGAGGGGGGTGGTAGCATGGGCGTAACCACCTTCCGAAATTAGGGGGGACGGAGCCACTTTGAAGTCGATTCTTTCCATGCAACGCCCATATGCGTAATGTTAAAATCCGAAAATGTTGGGGGGACGCGTACCCCCCGTCCCCAGTGGTGGTAACGCCCATGGGTGGTAGCCGTCTTTTATGAGCAGTAAAGCTTATGCATGCGATAGCAGTGTATCATGTTGCTTTGTGTTTCGTGCGGACTTAAAAATTGTGCGCCGCGTAGCGGCGCAAAATTTTGGAGCATTGAGCGGGCTGGAGAACTAATTGTTGCTATTGAAACCAGGATGCAGGGTCAAAACGAGGAAATATGTCTGGAGCAAAAGGTGGGGTCAAAAGACATATGCCCCCCCCCCATTTAAGCCCAAAGGTGGGCCCATGGCCCTCATGTCTCTCCCCCCCTGCGGCTGCCAGTGTGTACAGTCTATATTCGACCCTTTTGTACTAGAAAAAACACTGAATAATTTGCGCCGCGTAGCGCCGCTAATTTTTTTGCTTTATTTTTGGGTCTCGATATCTAGGCCCTCAAAAATTTGATTATTTTCATTTCATTCATGAAAAAATTAAACTCAGCCCAAGGGCACCAATGCAGCCACTCAATGAGGTTCTTCCACCGTACAGATAGAAGGAATTTCGCCGCAGTGGCACAAAAATGTGATATTTTTCTATTTTTTATCTCATATAATGATAACAGCTTGGGTGCAGTGGCTTACCAGCTTCAAATACGTTTCATGGATTTCCAACCAAGAACCACATTATAAAAAGCCCAAACGTCGGCCACTATGGGTTCGTTCGCGACACAAAAAAAAACGATAGCCAACAAACATCCGAACATCGAGGATTTATATCAGGACGCACGTATGTAATATGCGCCGCAAAGCGGCGCGTTTTTTGTTTCTAAATTGTGCACCATTTCGCATAAAATAAGTGGGTTTTCAGCAATTTGATGGAGGCACCGGCACCAGGGTATTGGTGCCCCGCCGCCCCTCCTACTGGATTCAAGGGGACACGGTGCACGGTGCCCCACCCCTGTTCCACCGCCTATGGAAGCGGATCCCAACTCCCTCGGGGCCCTCAGGGCCATCAGGGCCCCTCGAGTCCGATACGCCTCTGGTTTTGAGACACGTTGGTGCCTCTTCATAGCCCAAAGGACGGGAGGCATGTCGGGGAATTTTTTGCATAATTTAGCAATTCTAATTTAGCATTATTTCGCGAGAGAAAACAAATCAGCGACCAATGCTTGTGATTTCATGCCGGCACCAGGCCATTGTTTCCTTCTCCTGGATTCAAGGAGGCACAGTTCCCCGGTGTCTCCCCTCGCCCCACGGTGCCGCCTACCGGCACGGTGGTGCCCTTGGTTCACCGGCGTGGTGGTGCCCCTGATCCCCCGGCGCTGTGGTTCCCCTGGTGCCCCGGCGCGGTGGCGCCTCTGGTTCCCCGGCGCGGTGGTGCCCCTGGTTCCTCGGCGCGGTGGTGCCCCTTCACGGCACAAGGGGGGTCATGACCCCGTGCCCCCCCCCCCCCCCCCCCCCCCCCTGGATCCGCCACTGCCCCTGAGGCGGCCAGAGTGCCCCCTCAGGCGGCCAGAGTGCCCCCTCAGGCGGTCAGAGTGCCCCCTCAGGCGGCCAGAGTGCCCTCTCAGGCGGTCAGAGTGCCCCCTCAGGCGGCCAGAGTTCCCCCTCAAGCGGTCAGAGTACACCCTCGGGTGGTCAGAGCCAGAGGGCCCCCTCAGGCCAGCAGAGGACCCCCTCAAGCCTTGCGTTTTGTTGTTTTACTACTACTTTACTTGCATTTTGTTTGAAAGCGGAGTGAAATTCGTTTCGAGTCACTTCGATCGCCTATGGGGACCCCTCGGGCCATTGGGTCCCTTCGAGGATCAGGGGGGGGGGGGGGGGTGGGGGGGGGGGCATGGCCCCCTGCCCCCATGGGTGAAACTTTGTATACTTTTGAGGATGCACTTGCACCCCCAATGTTGAATTTTGCATCCCCAATGTTCCTTTTGCATCCCCAATGTGTATTTGATAAGGAGGCCCCCTTAGCAAAAGAGGCCCCTACGGAAGGACAGGGCCCTTCTGTGCTTGAAGGAGGTCCATCTGCGCTTAAAGGAGGCCCCCTGTGCTTAAAGGAGGCCCACCTGCGCATAAAGGAGGCCCATCTGTGCTTAAAGGAGGCCCCTCTGTGTTTAAAGGAGGCCCCTCTGTGTTTAAAGGAGGCCCTCTGTGCTTAAAGGAGGCCCTCTGTGCTTAAATGAGGCCCCTGTGCTTAAAGGAGGCCCCTCTATGCTTAACCCTATTCCCTGCGGGGCAGATTCTGCCCCTCCCGGTGGTTTTTCACTTGCCGCTTCTAAACCGTTACGCCTAGCGTCCTGAAACTTTGTGACTTTTCCCAAAATTGAATGGCGCGTGTTGTGTAAAAAAATTGCAAAAAAAATCGATCTAGCAGAGACGGTTCCAGGCTCCTGTTTTGGGGAGGGTGTTACGAATGCGGTTTTGCGGCGCATACTTCCTTCGTGGTTTGCAGTGCAATGAATGCGTCAGAAACAATTTCAATGCAATATGCATCATAGATACTGGGATTTTACATATTTTTGGGGCAGAGGCGCACTCAGGATAAAAAAAAATGAGAGGCGATACCCACTCTCATATTAAGTCCAACTTCAAATTAGTAAGATGATAAAAGCGTTACGCGCATGGTGCCCCCATGTTTTTCCTGGATCCGCCTATGCGCAATATATCAAATTTAACCAATTACAGCATATAATGCCCACATGTGACGTTCATGTCGTCCCAAACAATAAGGTCTAAGGTGGCGAAGACTCTGTGTGAGGTTAATCATGATAATGAGAATTAAAATAACCGGTAACCTCATAATAAGTATGTAAAGTAATAAATTAAGGCCGAAATTATATTAGATATTTCGCTATTGAAGCTTCGTCAGCAATGAACTTTGTGTGAACTTCAGGAATGAACTTCGACAGCAATGGTTCATTGCTGACGAAGCTTCAATAGCGAAATATCTAATATAATTTCGGCCTTAATTTATTACTTTACGTACTTATTATGAGGTTACGGTTATTTTAATTCTCATTATCCAAACAATAAGGAGCAGCACATATTTTTTATCTCAGAAAATCCCCCCATTTTACATTCCCTGAATACGCCTATGATTTTTTTTTGTATTTATTATCTTTTTATATATTAAAGACCAGTACATTTTAAGCTAAAAAAAACTTATAGAGCATGACAATCAGTCGATCCACATGGCCGCAATGACTTTTCAAAAAACACCAAAAAAATCTGATTTTTTACCCCCTGGCCCCCCATTTTTGACCAAAAAAAATTCGGGGTCCAAAAAGAGAGATCTTGTCATGCCGAATCGAATGGCGTTTTCCACATTTAAATCGACTGAGCGGTTCCCGAGATCTCTGGGGGGGGCAGAATCTGCCCCCCCCCCCCCCGCAGGTTAACGTAATTCTGGCCGCCCGCAGGGAATAGGGTTAAAGGAGGCCCCTCTGTGCTTAAAGTAGGCCGCCTGTGCTTAACGGAGGCCCCCTGTGCTTAAATGAGGCCACTGTGATTAAAGGCGGTACCCTGTGCTTGAAGGAAGCCAACTGTGCTTAAAGGAGGCCCCCAGTGCTTAAAGGAGGCCCCTCTGTGCAGAGAGACATCCCTGTACGTGAAGGATGTCTCTCTGTGCTTAAAGGAGGTCCCCTGTGCTTGAAGGAGGACCCGCTGTGCTTGATGGAGGCCCCTCTGCGCTTAAAGGAGGCCCCATGTGCTTGAAGGAGGCCCTTATGTGCTTAAATGAGGCCCCTGTGCATGAAAGAGGCCCCTCTGTGCTTGAAGGAGGACCTCTGCGCTTAAAGAAGCTCCCCTGTGCATAAAGGAGGCCCTCTGTGCTTAAAGGGGGCTCGTGCTTAAAAGAGGCCAGTGCTTAAAGAAGGCCCGTGCTTAAAGGAGGCTCTTCTGTGCTTCCAGGATGCCACTCTGTGCTTTAAGGAGGCCCCTGTGCTTGAAGGAGACCCCCCTGTGCTTACAGGAGGCCCTCTGTCCTTAGAAGAGGCGCCTATGTGCTTAAATGAGGCCCCCTGTGCTTAAGGGAGGCCCCTGTGCTTAAAGGAGGCCCCCTGTGCTTAAAGGAGGCTCGTCTGTGCTTTTAAAGGAGGCCCCCTGTTATTGAAGGAGGCCCTCGGTGTTTGAAGGAGGGCCCTCTGTGCTTAACCCGCGAGTTACTGGGGGGCTATTTCCCCCCCCCCCCCCCCCCTCTTGATATTTTGCAATAACTCCTAGACGGACAACAGTATCGTCACCAAACTTGCAGTACCTTCTCTCACCTCAATTCTACATATGTTGGCAAAAGGAAAAATATGAGGTTATGATAGGTCAACCGGGAATGACGTCAGAGTGACGTCATGTTCTTCGGTTTTGGTTGCAAAATAATGGTTTTCGGAAAACGCTGTCAAAGGTACGATATTTGAGACAAACTCAATTGTCTTAGATCAAAATACTGACAATAGACCGGGATATCAAACTGCTATCTTGGATTTGTAATCTTTTCATTCAAAATTTTGAGAAATCCAAATACATTTTTTTTTTACAAACTTTTCACACAAAAATCAGAATAATAAAAAACGGAATATATGCGATCGAGACGTGTTCGGTGAATATGTGTACCAGATTTGAAGTTGATATCTTAAAAAATGACTGACTTATGACATTTAAATGACAAAAATCGACCACCTCTCACAGCATTACTATGCATAAAAAACGCATTTCCGTGTTTTGCTTTTTACTTCTATTTATATGGAACAAGCATTGTTCTAATGTCATTTGTCGCGTTCTAAACGAAAAACAAACCCATAAACATGTGTTATAACGCCTAATGACCGTAATCTGCAGTTTGACCTCGTGACCTCGGATGACCTTGACCTGACCCAAGGTCATAAACAGCTTACAAAGGTATTTATAAGTGTCAGACATACGAATCATACCGATTTATTGACTGCTTATGCGTTTAATATCGCAATTTTGCGCGACAATTCCATCCATCGAGACCTATTGACACGGTCAAGCATTTTGTACTTGACCTGACCTGTGACGTCATCGGTGACCCCGAGGTCAACTATATTATGTTTCCCTCTATAAATTTTCCAGGGCTATCGAATGCCGTTTGAACTTTTGCATTCGGTCAAGTATTTCCGGAGATCCGAGGGAGGGCAAAAAATAGCCCCCCCCCCCTCCCAGTAAGTCGCGTTATGAAATATACCCCAGTAACTCGCGGGTTAAAGGAGGCCCCCTGTGCTTAAAGGAGGCCCCTCTGCGCTTAAAGGAGGTCCCTCTGTGCTTGAAGGAGACCATTCTGTGCTTAAAGGGAGGAGACCCTTCAGTGCTATGTGCTTAAAAAAGTACAGCTGTGCCTAACACGCGCCCTGGAGGGCCTCTGAAAATAACACGCCCTGGGGGGGCGGGCGGATTCCGCCCCCATAAGAGCTACAATAACGCATTTTGTAGTGTATGGAGGTTATGTATGAACTCTGTTTGCGAAATTGTAATGACCCTAGGTCAATATCTTCAAAGTCATATGGGGTCAAATGACAAATTTTCCCAATTTTAGCTCTTTGCTCCAGAAACCCACAAATATCTCAAGAACTATGATACCTAGGAACAAACGAAAAAAAAACAACAATAATGAAATATGCAATGGCCATGGTGTCCTCAAATTTTATCTCAGGTCAATAGTTAGGGCTCCGGAGGTCATCAAAGGTCAAAAAGGCTATTTAGAGCAAAGCAGTTTTTGGCAAATAACCTTTGACCCTAATAGTGAATAGTTGTAGTTATAAAGCAATTATTTTGACGCCATCGTGTTCGTCTCGTCGAGGCGCTTATAATCATATTCATGTTGACCAGTTAAGGACAACTTATACATTTGACCTCAGGTCAAGGTCAAGTGGTGACCCAAGTTAGTCATAATGCATATTGGGAGACGTGTCTCGATGAGACAAACACATAGGTACCGGTTTCACTTTTCGAATTTTGAACAAAAGGTAAATAGATGCAGTTCTTCACCAGGAAAACAAGTTTCGAAGTGACGTGTTTCTCGGAGTTTTTTTTAAACAATCTATGCAGCAATTCCGCATGACCTATCAGCAAGTCTTGCACAACTACAGCAAGGACGGATCAGCTATTGAGATTTGCCCGACCGCTACCGAAACAAACACCGAGGAAGCAGCCCCCCCCCAAACAAAAACCACCGGGCAACAATGACACTTAGGCCGGGATCAGATGATAAAGAATCTGGGAGCCCATCTACCTCATTTTTTCCTCAGATGATCTGTTCTATATGGTTTTGCTTTGCATGCACAAGCTGCACACTTGGTGGTATATGTATGACGGTCCCACGATATGAGACGAGAGCGTGCGAACTTGAGGTGAGGCCAAACGCGGCATGGGGCAACGCCCACATAATAAATCACTTAATCCTCATTTTCTACACTTAGCTCGGTGCCGCTGAAGACAATCCCTCTTTTGGTGATCAGAACAGTTGCTGCTAAAAAACCTCCAAGTTCGTCAAGATCCTCAAGTAGGAAGGCCAAATGTTACATGGCAATATCTATATGGGAAAGACATATTCGTTAGTTTGAGTCACTGGGGGAGGCCAAGGGTCTGACGGTGATGGGAGGGGAGGTCAGGGGTTAGACAGTGAAGAGAGGGAGGCTATAGGGGTCCGAAGGTGATGGGAGGGGAGGTCAGGGGTTTGACAGTGAAGAGAGGAAGGCTATAGGGGTCCGACGGTGATGGGGGGAGGTCTGATGGGAGTCAATTATTAGTGAGGGTTGAATGAGAGTCGACGTTAAGGAGCCTACATTAGATGAGAGTTGAATCAGAGTAAACCAATTATTTGAGTCAGAGTTTAATCGCAAAAAAAATAATAACCCAACTGAGACAGAGTCGAGCCCTATGGCTCGACTGTTTGGAGTTTGGAGTTCTCAAATGTTTGGAGTCGAGTTAAGTCAACCACAAACAAAATGATTACACAACCCTGATGACATTCAACCTTGGTGAAGCGATCCCCGACTGATGCTCGAACAGTCTGGTACGCGTTGCTGCAGTATATGCTGGTACCCCGGCAGTTCAATATGCTGGTACGCGTTGCTGCAGTATATGCTGGTACCCCGGCAGTTCAATATGCTGGTACGCGTTGCTGCAGTATATGCTGGTACCCCGGCAGTTCAATATGCTGGTACGCGTTGCTGCAGTATATGCTGGTACCCCGGCAGTTCAATATGCTGGTACGCGTTGCTCAAGATTTCGTCTTATTAACACGCGCACTGCCGGGGGTTCGCGCCAACCATGAACTGCCGGAGATTGATTCTCTCCCCCCCCCCCCCCCCCCACCTAAGATATAAAAAAACACGCAACGTAGCGACAAGCAGAAAACGGCATTAGATAGCTCGGGACAAGGTCTATCGAAAGTATATCGGTCTTGTTTGGGTCAGGCCAATATTGAGGTCACCAGAGGTCACCAAAAGTCAGATATTCCCGTTTTAGTACTTCGCTTCGAACACCCTCAAATATCACGGTAACTATGGTAGCTAGGAACAAACTAGAAAAAAAAACAATTGAAAGCTCTGGAAAAAATGCAATCGCATTTGGTGCCCTCAAATTTGAGCCCAGGTCAATAGTTTAGGCTCCAGAGGTCATCAAATGTCAAAAAGGATATTTTTGGTTAACAGTTTTTTTCTTCTTGCAAATAGCCTTTTACCTAATAAAGATAAGGCAATACTTTGACGCCATCGTGTTGGTCACGTGAAGGCGCTTAGAATCATATTCCTGTTGACCATGTTAGTTCAACTTAAAAAATGTGTCCTCAGGTCAAGGTCAAGTGGTGACCCAAGTAGGTCATGTTGCATATTGGGCGACGTGTCTCGACGAGAAAAAAAAGCATTGGTGCCAGTTTCACATCTCTATCTTTATTCTGTCGAGAGTTTTTGACAAAAAAGGTGTTGGTGACCTCAGATGACCTCGGCTGACTCTGTAGGGATCACTGAAAAAAAAAGCACCTGGATCATCCATCAATAATGGCCTATGATAACATGATCCAGATGGAATTGGACTGATATCTTGCGTATCCTCAGAGTAGGAAGCATTTGAATATTTCCCCATTGACTTAAAATAGGGGAGGTCACGAAATTGACCCGAACTTAGGTCACCGATATAAAAAATCACGGATGAAAACATTGTAGGTACCTATGACCTTATGAAGTCCTGCAAGTTTGAGACCCATCGGCCTAAAACTGTGGCTGTGGTACGACCGCAAACGTTTGTAAGCGGGGTCAACAGTATCACGTGTCCTGGTCTGGTGACCTGACCTGAGATGACTCAAAGTCAAGAAGTGCACGTAATGTGGGTAGTTGAAATCCGAACAGGTATGCAAAAAACTGCGGCGCTGCTTGCCGCCGTTTTTCCGGTATCCTCGAAAAACTTAGGGGTGGGCGGATTTCGCCTCGCCACGCACTATAGATAGTATATAGAAGTATAAGCACTATAGACATACTTATATACTACTGCGTCGTCATCGATTCTTGGTAGAATTAACTCGGAAATGTCATAAAAACATATTTATATCACAGTTCAATAAAATTAAAGTCCAGATTAGAGTCAAGTCTGGTTTTTAGACTGACTGCAACAAGGAAAGTTTAACCCAATGACAAGTTTGAAAGGAAAAAGAAGTTCTACAGATCTACTACTGAACACATATACTTTGAAGGAGTGGTACCTTGATCCACAATATTGTGATTATCAGTGGGATATACTGATAATGTTGAGAATACTATCACAACTTGCAAAGATAATTACCACTCATTTACCTTTTTGGTTCTGAGAGGAGAAATGTTGTGTGCTCCTCATTTTGGCTTACCGAGCTCAGTCGTGCCCGATGCTACGTAATGTTGAATGTCACGTGAAGGTGCAGATCATAGGGAAAGGAACCTGCAGGCATCTGGAGTTCAAGAGGTTTTCGCGACATTTTGACTTTCTGCCGTCTTGTTTTAAAGAACTAACATTGAACATATAGAGCGCGGAATAATTTTCTAACACAATAGCGTAACCAATTTCTAGTAAAAATTCAGCACTAGCTCGTCAAATTTTCGCACTAAACTAAGCAGGCGCATCACCGGATAAATACCTAATTCGTCAAGCCGTTCGCGGCAGTACAACAATTCATACCTTTGCAACATCAGGGAGCAACACGAACGGTATGTGGCAAAGTGGCCAAAACAGGGCCGCACCGTGTCCGGTTTGTGGAGTATTGTGGGCCGTCACCGCGACTGGCCTTGGCAGCCGCTGGCACTATATAAGTTGCGCGTGCACTGGCAAGCCAGGCACTTCCCATCAATCCCTTCACGCCGAACACCATGCGGACTCTGGTGAGTGTTTGGTGCAGTGTCTGACTGGTGCTCTGCACTGGTCACTGCTGGTGAGCTGAGTGTTCAGTGAGCTGTCACTGGGCCTGCAGTGTCTGACTGGTGCTCTGCACTGGGCACTGCTGGTGAGCTGAGTGTTCAGTGAGCTGTCACTGGGCCGGCGCGTGATATAGTGCAGCGTTAAGGGTTGTTTGCAGCGACGTGAACGGATATTGGGTGTAGTCCGGTTCACGTGACTATCCAAAACGAAAAAAAAATTAGCTGCGTTGCTTTAATGTCGTTTCCTGAAGAATAAAAAAATACGTTGTCACCTGCCTTGACCCTCGCCCTACGGGGAGCCTAAAACGACCCCCCCCCCCCCTGAGGTTTTCTTGCATTACTTTTTAGACATGCGGCGCATCTTGCTGAAATTTTTAGTAGCTAAATATACAACAATTATACGTATGCTGTTAACATTTCATTGAAATTGGTTGAGAAATGTGGGAAATAATGATGTTTTGATGACGTCATGTTGGTGGAAAAACGATAAATGTTTGAAAAATCGTAGAAAACAGAGTGTTAAAGCAAATTGCAAACGCAATATAGCAAAGATTAAAAATGTCATTTTCTTTCAAATGGCAGTCTCGGATTTGCAAAATTGTGGGTTTTTGACTCCCAAAATGAACAAAAACTGATTTTGGGGGGGGGGAAAATCATCACAAAATCAAAATTTTCAAAGATGTTAAGAAAACGGAATATATATGAGAGAACTGAGTATGGACAATACTCAAACCAAGTTTTAAGGAAATATCTCTATTTTTGACTGAGTGATGGCTCCCTAAGTGTAAAAAATTCATGGCGTCATTTTTTTATAACTTTTTTTGACTTTTTTGACCAGATACGAATAAATAATTACCTTTTCTGTATTTCTGAGACAAAACTGTTCTAGGAACATGCCTTTTTATTTACATTTATCAATTTCTCATTTTGAGGTTTTCTGACAGAGCAAAATCGGTGTTCTGGACGTGGTCGATCGAGGTCATTCACTTGACCTGGAAGGTCACTCGTTGACCCGAAACCTAAAAATTGCATACCATCAGATTCCAAACATGACAGGCAACATGTTGGTTCTTACCGCATTGCTCTACGTTGCTTGGTTTGGAAATTCACAGGGGTCTTCTTAGGACCCTCCCCCCCTTAGGGTGAAGGCGAAAAAAGCTCCCGCAGGGCGAAAGTTAACCCTTCCGATTTGGCTTCTTGTGTATGCAGAGTGACACACATTGCATCATTGGCAGGTAGTTGTTTTGAAGTTGAATGTCATTCGGCTTAATTAATTATTGATCCCGTACTTTGTGAAAATAGTGCAATTTCTCCAGAACATAAATACTACCGTTTTCTTCATCTGAAGCTTCAACACCAACTGTTGAAGGAATAAGATTGCGTCACCAGAACATGGATTGGTTGCAGGCCGTTAAACATTAGTGCCTATGCTACCATCCATTTATTATTGTTATAAATCCCTTAAAAATTATATTTAAGTTATTTCTCCTGCAAAATTTAGTGAGACTGTAGCTTTTGTCAAAACAAAACATGCATAGAAAGAAATTGTGAAGCCCATTTTTTTATACTACAGCTTTTTCACACCTGAATTGAGTGTGCTTACCTACTCAGGTCATTCATCATTGTGGTACGCCATTATACTCCAAAGTCACTCAAAGCAACACGTGGTTTTCGCAAATAAAACGGGTTTAATTATATCAAAACCACACGACATTGTCAAAAAAAACGACAGGCGAAACTTTACATGGTAATTTTGGTAGACCGTAAAAAAATTGCGATACAACGTATCTGGTGCAAACCCTATCGAAGGCATGTGAAGCAAGTGTCGTGTTTATAAGAACATAAGCAACAATATCACAAAATGTACCAAAGTTAGGAGAAAATTAGCTCGTCATGTAATCATTAAACCATTCTCAGGCAAATCTAACGCAAAATTTGGCTGTCACGCTGGCACAAGCCTTCTCCTTTCAGGAGGCACGCTTAGCACGTGTTTAGCACGTGTATAGCACGTGCGCAAATGCCCCCCAACCCGTTCTGGGAAGTGTGATTTTCCCCCAGAAAGTCGCGATTTACCTCCCCCCTCCCCCCAGCTCAACGAATCTTTCGCGCTGACGAACCGACGCCACCTCTCCCTCCCCCGATCAACGACTCTTCGCGCTGACGACGAAACGCCAAACGCCAAACACCGGTCAACAACTTTTCGCTGACAAAACAGAGCGAAACTTCCCCCCCCAAACTCGAAACGATCCGCCACTGAGTGACGTGGCATGACCTGGTGTTTGTAGTGATAGGCATGTCCTGATTTTCGTAGTGACAGGCATATCCTAATGCTCGTAGTGACAGGACAGGCATATCCTGATGTTCGTAGTGACACGACATGTCCTGATGTTCGGCAGGTGCTGGTCACCTTGGCGTTGCTGGCCGCCGTGGCCTGGGCGGCTCCCGTCTACGACGGTGATGAGCAGTTCTCTGAATATCCTGCCAGTGGAAGCTCTCTGAGCTCCTACTCCGGCGACGACTCAGCAGATACTAGTGCGGAAAGCGGGCTTTCTGGAGGAAGCTCTGATGGAGCTGAAGAGTATAACAGTGAGGAGAACAGCACAGACGGCGATGCTGAAGATGACGGTGATGACAACAATGATGACGATGAAGACGATGAAGACGATGAAGACGATGAAGACGATGAAGACGATGAAGACGATGAAGACGATGAAGACGATGATGATGATGATGATGATGACGAAGATGATGATGACGAAGATGATGACGAAGATGATGAAGATGATGACAATGGTGATGACGATGACGACGTTGATGACGATGATGACGATGATGACGATGATGACGATGACGACAATGACGACGATGATGACGATGATGACGATGATAGCGATGACGATGACGATGATGACGATGAGGATGAGGATGAGGATGATGATGATGATGGGGATGATGACGACGATGATGACGAAGATGACGATGATAATGACAATGAACATGACGATGACGATGACGATGACGACGACGATGATGAAGATGATGACGATGATGATGATGGTGATGACGATGATGATGATGACGAAGATGACGATGACCAAGATGACGATGACGAAGATGACGATGACGAAGATGACGATTACGAAGATGACGATGACGAAGATGACGAAGATGACGAAGATGACGAAGATGACGAAGATGACGATGACGAAGATGACGATGACGAAGATGACGATGACGAAGATGACGATGACGAAGATGACGATGACGAAGATGACGATGACGAAGATGACGATGACGAAGATGACGATGACGAAGATGACGATGACGAAGATGACGATGACGAAGATGACGATGACGAAGATGACGATGACGAAGATGACGATGACGAAGATGACGAAGATGACGATGACGAAGATGACGATGACGAAGATGACGATGACGTAGATGACGATGACGAAGATGACGATGACGAAGATGACGATAACGAAGATGACGATTACGAAGATGACGATGACGAAGATGACGATGACGAAGATGACGATGACGAAGATGACGATGACGATGACGAAGATGACGATGACGAAGAAGACGATGACGAAGATGACGATGACGAAGATGACGATGTCGAAGATGACGATGACGAAGATGACGATGACGAAGATGACGATGACGAAGATGACGATGACGAAGATGACGATGACGAAGATGACGATGACGAAGATGACGATGACGAAGATGACGATGACGAAGATGACGATGACGAAGATGACGATGACGAAGATGACGAAGATGTTGATGACGAAGATGACGATGACGAAGATGACGATGACGAAGATGACGATGACGAAGATGACGAAGATGACGATGACGAAGATGACGATGACGAAGATGACGATGACGAAGATGACGATGACGAAGATGACGATGGCGAAGATGACGATGACGAAGATGACGATGACGAAGATGACGATGACGAAGATGACGATGACGAAGATGACGAAGACGAAGATGACGATGACGATGACGAAGATGACGATGACGAAGATGACGATGACGAAGATGACGATGACGAAGATGACGATGACGAAGATGACGATGACGATGACGAAGATGACGATGACGAATATGACGATGACGAAGATGACGATGACGAAGATGACGATGACGAAGATGATGATGACGAAGATGACGATGACGAAGATGACGATGACGAAGATGACGATGACGAAGATGACGATGACGAAGATGACGATGACGAAGATGACGATGACGAAGATGACGAAGATGACGATGACGAAGATGACGATGACGAAGATGACGATGACGAAGATGACGATGACGAAGATGACGATGACGAAGATGACGATGACGAAGATGACGATGACGAAGATGACGATGACGAAGATGACGATGACGAAGATGACGATGACGAAGATGACGATGACGAAGATGACGATGACGAAGATGACGATGACGAAGATGACGATGACGAAGATGACGATGACGAAGATGACGATGACGAAGATGACGATGACGAAGATGACGATGACGAAGATGACGATGACGAAGATGACGATGACGAAGTTGACGATGACGAAGATGACGATGACGAAGATGACGATGACGAAGATGATGATGACGAAGATGACGAAGATGACGATGACGAAGATGACGATGAGGATGGTGATGATGATGACGATGACGACGACGAAGATGACGATGACGAAGATGATGATGACGAAGATGATGATGACAACGATGACGATGACGATGACGATGACGATGACGATGACGATGACGATGACGATGACGATGACGATGACGATGACGATGACGATGACGATGTCGATGACGATGACGATGACGATGACGATGATGATGATGATGATGATGATGACAATGACAACAATGATGACGATGATGATAGCGATGATGATAATGATGACGACGATGACGATGATGATGGCAATGGTGACGATGACGATGACGACAATGATGATGATGATGATGATGATGATGATGATGATGATGATGATGATGATGATGATGATGATGATGATGATGATGGTGATGATGATGATGATGATGTTGATGATGATGATGATGATGATGATGATGGTGACGATGACGACGATGGTGATGATGACGATCACGATGATGATGGTGATGATGATGATGATGATGATGATGATGATGATGATGATGATGATGATGATGATGATGATGATGATGACGATGACGATGACGATGATGATGATAATGGTAATAGGGATGATGAAAATGGCACAGAGGAGGATGATAATGGCGCAGAAGATGATAATGGAGATGATAATCCTTCCACCAGCGGAGAGTCGAGCAGTGGGGGTTTCAGGTACGATGACTCCCAAAGTGGCGAATCGGGTCCCGACAGTGAGGAGAATGACGACTTTCTATAGCAAGTTAACTTTTCAAGTGCATTAATTTGCTTTCAGCATCCATAGAAAAAATCCGAATTATGTTACGCAGTTGACACAGTAAAATGTGTTAAAAAACGTGTCATGCCACTCGTAGTATATGGCTCTTCTAAGCCAGCTCTATTCTTGGTCACTCGGCAGCGCTGTGCGTATGCCTGGAGTGAACATTCCAACATGAGGATGGCAGTTACACGCGTGGCAAAATTACGAAGCATCGCAACTGTTATTTCTGCACGTGTTGCTGTGATCCCTGCTGTCCACCGTGCTTGTGTCGGTCGGGGCCCAGTGGCATGTATGCCGTTTGTTTGCTTGTTTACTCGTTATCCGTACCCGTACCTGTTATCCAGAGCCTCCGTACCAATGTTTGTCGATACTCAGAATGTTGTTTGATCGTCTGTCCCCCTATCGTGTTCGTTTCGTCCTTCGTTGCTGCATGACCACTCACGTGTACTTGCATGCCTTGAATGTGTGTTGTGAATAAACGATTCACACGAATGGTATTAATCTGCTGACGTAACGTTGAGGAGGAGTCTTTACTGGACCTTCCGCTTCGAACCCGGCAAAGATGGCTGCAGACGATATTGTTCTGCACGTGTAACATGTGAGGAGAGTGGGACATAACGGGCTGATGCTAGTGTTTGATGCTTCATATTCTGGCAGAAGTGTCGCGATAGTCTTGCTTTTTTGGACTCTGACATCTCCATGTTGCCGGAACCAAACACCGATATTCATCAATCACAGCTCATCAGAACCCTCGTATTAGGCCTCTGTGAGAGAGTTAGCGAAACAAAACTCAATCACACGATCACAAGACGATACAACGCATTTTCTGCTCAGAAAGTATTGTATACGATTTTATCATTTAAATAATATGAAGAATGAAAAAATGACGGACTGTCTATAACCGTGACTTCGCAACGCGATAGTTGACCAGCTGGCTAATTGTTTTGCAAAATTGGGGACAAATGTCGTAACTAGTTAAGGCTACAGGGCTGGTGCCCGCCTTACCCATGCTGTCTTACACCACTCTCCCCTAGCAAATAAAAAGGCTGGCAGAACTCAGAGCTCTGCAAAACTCGAAAATTCAACATATTTTTAGAATATACCTGAAACAGCTTGTGTATCATAATTTTGATGCTAACATTAACATTTAGGTCGTGTTCAATTTAAGGCCACGATGACCAATTGGAAACAGAGATTTACAATGATTTTTTAGGAAAGTGTATTCACTTTCGATAACAGTATTCAAGCATCAAAGTATTTTGATTAACCCTCGCAATACCTGACACAACCCTCGCCCTGCCTGACAGGCCTCCCTGAGGTTTTTCTTGAATAACTTTTTACACATGCAGCGCATCTTGCTGACATTTTTGGTAGCTGAGTTTACAACAATTACACGTATGCTGCTAAAAAATTAATTGAAATTAATTGAATATTTTGGGAGATAATCATGTTTTGATGACGTCATGTTGGTGGAAAAACGATAAATATTGGAAAAATCGTAGAAAACAGAATTTTAAAGCACATTGCAAACACAATCAACCAAAGATACAAAATGACATTTGCTTTAACATGGCAATCTCGGATTTGCAAAGTTTTGGGTTTTTGACCCCTAAAATAAAATAAAAAACATTTTTTTTTTTAAATCCCCATAAATAAAAAATGTAAAAGATGTTAAAAAAATGGAATGTATGTAGGAGAACTGAGTATGGACAATACCCATACCGAATTTTAAACAATATCTTCATTTTTGACTGAGTGATGGCTCCTAAGTGTAAGAAACTCATGACGTCATTTTTTAATAACTTGTTTTGACTTTTTTGGACAAGCTACGAACAAATAATTACCTTTTCTGTATTTCGAAGCCAAAACTGGTCTAGAAACATGCCTTTTTATTTACATTTATCAATTTATAATTTTGAGGTTTTCTGAAGAGCAAAATCGCTGTTCTGGACGTGGTAAACCCGAGGTCATTCACTTGACCTGGAAGGTCACCCGTTGACCTGAAACCTTAAAATGGCATACTTTAAGATTCCTCTCATGACAGGCAACATGCTGGTCCTTACCGCATTGCTCTAACTTGCTTGGTTTGGAAGTTAACAGGGGGCCTGTCAGCCCCCCTCCCACCCCGTAGGGGCAAGGTGAAAAAAGCTCCCGTATGGCGTAGGTGTGTGTGTGTGTGTGTGTGTGTGTGTGTGTGTGTGTGTGTGTGTGTGTGTGTATGTGTAGGTGTGTGTGTGTGTGTGTGTGTGTGTGTGTGTGTGTGTGTGTGTGTGTGTGTGTGTGTGTGTGTGTGTGTGTGTGTGTGTGTGTGTGTGTGTGTGCATGTGTGTGTGTGTGTGTGTGTGTGTGTGTGTGTGTGTGTGTGTGTGTGTGTGTGTGTTGTGTGTGTGTGTGTGTGTGTGTGTGTGTGTGTGTGTGTGTGTGTGTGTGTGTGTGTGTGTGTGTGTGTGTGTGTGTGTGTGTGTGTGTGTGTGTGTGTGTGTGTGTGTGTGTGCGTGTGTGTGTGTGTGCATGTGTGTGTGTGTGTGTGTTAGCGTCGGTAATCATTTACGTTTGACTTCAGCATAAGTTACCTACGAGCGATTTTCATAATATTTTGGGAGGATATATATAGGTCAGCAAGAACGGCGCTATCCGTCTGTGTAAATTTGCCGGTCAAGTTTTTCCTCCTGTTGGGTGTTACGGCGGTGTGAAGGATTACATTGTCCAAAAATATTGCCTTTTAACTTCAACGCCAAAATATTAGTCACACAGCTTTTAGTAACACATATAATTTAAAGACGGTACCTGCGCCTGCAAAATGGTGCCCGGATCAGCGTTTTACGTCGAACGGTTTCCGTACACCAATTTAAATCCTGAATATGCAAATGTTATCATGAAAGTGGTCACTAATTTGCACGTGGCACGCGCATCGTTCTGGACGACATCTGATATGCCAGGACAATTGAATATCTATCACATAGTGTTGGTTGCATACCGATGCGACTCTTGGTTGCCGAGCCCATGGCCGGGGAAACGCGTGGGATTTGCCATTTCTCCGCGATTTCAGAATTCAGCGCGCGCACGTGCCGACGCCGTACCGTTCGTTGGATCAACGCCAAAACGTGACACGATCTGTTAAATCACAGGAGCCAAAAGTCCTGAAAAAATCATCCCCATACCTCATCAGGCAGCTGCACAGGAACCGATTTAGGGCGTCACTCCGGCGGCGGCGGCTGCGGCGGCGGCGGCGGGTCATCTTTTAGGATTTATAAGATACCAGAGGGCCTGTATTGCGCGATGCGCAATTTATATAGCCTTCAATTTATATAGGCAGCTAATATCCCGTTCCCGAATCCCGGATCCCGTTCCTGTACCCGATTTCGGTATACTGTATCCCGCATCCCGCATCCCCCATCCTGCATCCTGCATCCTGCATCCCGCATCCCGCATCCTGTATCCCGTATCACGTGTCCCGTATCCCGTATTCTGGATTACGTCTCCCGTATCCCGTACCCTGTTCCCGTATTCCTTGCCTGTTGCTGTTCCCGTGTCTCATTCCCGTATCCCGTATCACGTTCACGCATCCTTTTCCGGTATCCCTTTCCCGTATCCCGTTTCCGTGTCCCGTATCCCGTTCCCGTATCCCGTTCCCGTATCCCGTTCCCCGTGCCCGTATTCCGTTACCGTATCCCGTTACCGTATCCCGTTCCCGTATCCCGTTCCCGTATCCCGTTCCCGTATCCCGTTCCCATATCCCGTTCCCGTATCCCGTTCCCGTATCCCGTTCCCGTATCCCGTTCCCGTATCCCGTATCCCGTTACCGTATCCCGTATCCCGTATCCCGTTCCCGTATCCTGTTCCCGTATCCCGTTCACGTATCCCGTTCACGTATCCCGTTCCCGTATCCCGTTCCCGTATCACGTTGCCGCATCACGTTGGCGTATCCCGTTGCCGTATCCCGTTGCCGTATCCCGTTGCCGTATCCCGTTGGCGTATCCCTTTGCCGTATCCCATTGCCGTATCCCGTTGGCGTATCCCGTTGCCGTATCCCGTTGCCGTATCCCGTTCCCGTATCCCGTTCCTGTATTCCGTACCAGTATCCCGTACCAGTATCTCGTACCATTATCCCGTACCAGTATCCCGTTCCCGTTCTCGTATCCCGTTTCCGTATCGCGTTCCTTTATCCTGTTCCCGTATCCTGTTCCCGTATCTTGTTCCCGTATCCTGTTCCTGTATCCTGTTACCGTATCCTGTTCCCGAATCTTGTTCCCGTATCCTGTTCCCGTATCCTGTTCCCGTATCCTGTTCCCGTATCCTGTTCCCGTATCCTGCTCCCGTATCCTGTTCCCGTATCCTGTTCCCGTATCCTGTTCCCGTTCCCCTATCCCGTTCCCGAATCGCGTTCCCGTATCCCCTTCCCGGATCCCGTTCCCATAACCCGTTCCCGTATCTCGTTTCCGTATCCCGTTCGCGTATCCCGTTTCCGTATCCCGTTCCCGTGTCCCGTTCCCGTATCCCGTTCCGGTATCCCGTTCCGGTATCCCGTTCCGGTATCCCGTTCCGGTATCCCGTTCCGGTATCCCGTTCCGGTATCCCGTTTCCGTATCCTGTTTACGTATCCCGTGCCCGTATACCGTGTCTCGTTCTTGTAACCCGTTTCCGTATCCCGTTCCCATATCCCGTTCCCGTATCCCGTTCCCTTATCCTGTATCCCGTTTTCATATCCCATTCCTGTATCCCGTTCCCGTATCCCGTTCCCGTATCCCGTTCCCGTATCCCGTTCCCGTATCCCGTTCCCGTATCCCGTTCCCGTATCCCGTTCCCGTATCCCGTTTCAGTATCCAGTTTCCGTATCCCGTTTCCGTATCCCGTTTCCGTATCCCGTTTCCGTATCCCGTTTCCGTATCCCGTTTCCGTATCCCGTTTCCGTATCCCGTTTCCGTATCCCGTTTCCGTATCCCGTTTCCGTATACTGTTCCCTTTTACCGTACCCGTATCCCGTTCCCCGTTCCCGTATCCCGTATCCCGTTCCCGGAACCCTTTCCGTATCCCGTTCCCGTATCTCGTATCCCGTTCCCGTATCCTGTTTCCGTATCCCGTTTCCGGATCCCGTTTCCGGATCCCGTTTCCGTATCCCGTTTCCGTATCCCGTTTCCGTATTCCGTTTCCGTATCCCGTTTCCGTATCCTGTTACCCTATCCAGTTCCCGTATCTCGTTCTCGTATCCCGTTCCCGTATCCCGTTCACGTATAACGTGCCCTATCCCGTTCCCGTATCCCGTTCCCGTACCCCATTACCGTATCCAGTATCCCGTTCCCGTATCCCGTTCCCGTATCCCGTTCCCGTATCCCGTTCCCGTATCCCGTTCCCGTATCCCGTTCCCGTATCCCGTTCCCGTATCCCGTTCCCGTATCCCGTTCCCGTTCCCGTATCCCGTTCCCGTATCCCGTTCCCGTATCCCGTTCCAGTATCCCGTTCCCGTATCCGGTATCCCGTATCCGGTATCCCGTATCCGGTATCCCGTATCCGGTATCCCGTATCCGGTATCCCGTATCCGGTATCCCATATCCCGTATCCCGTATCCCGTATCCCGTATCCCGTATCCCGTATCCTGTTCTCGTATACCGTATCCCGTATACCGTATACCGTGTCCCGCTCCCTCTCCAATTCCCGTTCCCGTTCCCGTTCCCGTTCACGTTCCCGTATCCCGTTTCCGTATCTCGTTTCCGCATCCCGTTCCAGTATCACGTTCCAGTATCACGTTCCCGTATCACGTTCCCGTATCACGTTACCGTATCACGTTACCGTATCCCGTTCCCGTATCCCGTTCCCGTTCCCGTTCCCGTATCCCGTATCCCGTTCCCGTATCCCGTATCTCGTTTCCCGTTTCCGTATCTCGTATCCCGTTCACGTATCCGATCCCGTATCCTTTATCCCGCTCCCGTATCCAGTTTCCGAATCCGCTTCCTGTTTCCCGTTCCCGTATCCCGTTCCGTATCCAGTTCCCGTATATTGTATCCCGTGCTCGTATCCCGTTCCCGTATGCCGTTCACGTATCCCGTTCCCTTATCCCGTTCCCGTATCCCGTATCCCGTTTCCGTATCCCGTTCCCGTATCCCGTTCCCGTATCCCGTTCCCGTATCCCGTTCCCTTATCCCGTTCCCGTATCCCGTTCCCGTATCCTGTTCCCGTATCCCGTTCCCGTATCCCTTCCCGTATCTCGTTCCATATCCCGTATCCCGTTCCCGTATCCCATTCCCGTATCCCATTCCCGTATCCGGTATCCCGTATCCCGTTCCCGTTTCCGTATCCCGTTCCCGTATCACGTTCCCATATCCCGTTCCCATATCCCGTTCCCATATCCCGTTCCCGTATGACGTTCCTGTATGACATTCCCGTATCCCGTTCCCGTATCCCCTTCCCGTATCCCGTTCCCGTATGCCGCTCCCGTATCCCGTTCCCGTATCCCGTTCCCGTATCCCGTTCCCGTATCCCGTTCCCGTATCCCGTTCCCGTATCCCGTTCCCGTATCCCGTTCCCGTATCCCGTTCCCGTATCCCATTCCGGAATCCCGTTCCCGTATCCTGTTCCCATATCCAGTTCCCATATCCCGTTCCCGTATCTCGTATCCTTTTCCCGTATCCCGTTCCCGTATCCTGTTAACGTATCCCGATCCCGTATCCCGTTCTATTATCCCGCTCCCGTAACCCGTTCCCGTAACCCGTTCCCGTAATCCGTTCAGGTAACCCGTTCCCGTAACCCGTTCTTGTAACCCGTTCCCGTAACCCGTTCCCGTAACCCGTTCCCGTATCCCGTTCCCGTATCCCGTTCCCGTATCTCGTTCACGTATCACGTTCACGTATCACGTTCACGTATCACGTTCACGTATCACGTTCACGTATCACGTTCACGTATCACGTTCACGTATCCCGTCCACGTATCCCGTTCCCGTATCCCGTTCACTTATGCCGCTCCCGTATCCCGCTCCCGTATCTCATTCCCGTTTCTTGTACACCGTTCCGATATCTCCTTACCATATCTAGTTAACGTATCTCATTCCCGTATCCTGTTCCCGTATCTCGTTCCAGCATCCCTTTCTCGTACCCAGTTTCCGTATCTTGTTGCCGTATTTCGTTCCCATATCTTCTTACCGTATCTCTTTCCCGTGTCACAGTCTCTGCCAAAACATTTTAGCGGTTTACATGCCTGAAATATGTCAACCGGCTTCAACAAAATCTCCCCGGGAGGGAGGTGCGACGTCAGCTAGTCATGCGCTCATTGATGAATTTGACTGCGGCAGTGGCAGTCTTGGGCAAACTTAAACGATACTATTTTATTCGACGAAATTATTTCGCAACGTTAGCGTTGGTAATCGTTTACGTTTGACTTCAGCATAAGTTACCTATGAGCGTTTTACAGAATATTTTGGGTGGATATAGGTCAGCAAGAACGGTGCTATCCGTCAGTGTAAATTTGCCGCTCAAGTTTGTCCTCGTTTTGGGTGTTACGGCGGTGTGAAGGATTAAATTGTCCAAAAATATTGCATTTCAATTTCAACTCCAAAATATTAGTCGCACAGCTTTGAGTAACACATATAATTTGAAGACGGTCGCTGCGCCTGCAAAATGGTGCCCGGATCAGCCTTTTACGTCGAACGGTTTCCGAGCACCAATTTAAATCCTGAATATGCCAATTTTATCATGAAAGTGGTCACAACTTTGCACGTGGCACGCACATCGCTCTGGACGACATGCTATACGCAAGGCCAATCGATTATCTATCACATAGTGTTGCTTGCATATCGCTGCGATTCTCCTTTGCCGAGCAAGCGGCCAGGGAACCGGGCGAAACTTGCCCATTTTTCGCGATTTCACAATGTCGCGTTTCCCATGTTAAACGAATGGCGCACGCGCGCACGTGCCGACGCCGCACCATCGGTCGGATCGACACCAAAACTTGATACGACCTGTTGAATCACGAGACCCAAAAGTCCTAAAAAAAAATCACTCTCATAACCCATCAGATGACTGCACAGGAACAGATTTAGGGCGTCACTCCGGCGGCGGCGGGTCATCTTTTAGGATTTACTAGAGGGCCTGTATTGCGCGATGCGCAATTTATATAGCCTTCAATTTATATAGGCAGCTAATATCCCGTTCCCGAATCCCGGATCCCGTTCCTGTACCCGATTTCGGTATACTGTATCCCGCATCCCGCATCCCCCATCCTGCATCCTGCATCCTGCATCCCGCATCCCGCATCCTGTATCCCGTATCACGTGTCCCGTATCCTGTATTCCGGATTACGTCTCCCGTATCCCGTACCCTGTTCCCGTATTCCTTGCCTGTTGCTGTTCCCGTGTCTCATTCCCATATCCGGTATCACGTTCCCGCATCCTTTTCCGGTATCCCTTTCCCGTATCCCGTTTCCGTGTCCCGTATCCCGTTCCCGTATCCCGTTCCCGTATCCCGTTCCCCGTGCCCGTATCCCGTTACCGTATCCCGTTACCGTATCCCGTTACCGTATCCCGTTACCGTATCCCGTTCCCGTATCCCGTTCCCGTATCCAGTTCCCGTATCCCGTTCCAGTATCCCGTTCTCGTATCCCGTTCCCGTGTCCCGTTCCCGTATCCCGTATCCCGTTATCGTATCCCGTATCCCGTAACCCGTTCCCGTATCCTGTTCCCGTATCCCGTTCACGTATCCCGTTCACGCATCCCGTTCCCGTATCCCGTTCCCGTATCACGTTGCCGTATCACGTTGGCGTATCCCGTTGCCGTATCCCGTTGCCGTATCCCGTTGCCGTATCCCGTTGTCGTATCCCTTTGCCATATCCCGTTGCCGTATCCCGTTGCCGTATCCCGTTGCCGTATCCCGTTGCCGTATCCCGTTCCCGTATCCCGTTCCTGTATTCCGTACCAGTATCCCGTACCAGTATCTCGTACCATTATCCCGTACCAGTATCCCGTTCCCAATCTCGTATCCCGTTTCCGTATCGCGTTCCCTTATCCTGTTCCCGTATCCTGTTCCCGTATCTTGTTCCCGTATCCTGTTCTTGTATCCTGTTCCCGTATCCTGTTCCCGAATCTTGTTCCCGTATCCTGTTCCCGTATCCTGTTCCCGTATCCTGTTCCCGTATCCTGTTCCCGTATCCTGTTCCCGTATCCTGTTCCCGTATCCTGTTCCCGTATCCTGTTCCTGTTCCCGTATCCTGTTCCCGTATCCTGTTCCCGTATCCTGTTCCCGTTCCCCTATCCCGTTCCCGAATCGCGTTCCCGTATCCCCTTCTCGGATCCCGTTCCCATAACCCGTTCCCGTATCCCGTTTCCGTATCCCGTTCGCGTATCCCGTTTCCGTATCCCGTTCCCGTGTCCCGTTCCCGTATCCCGTTCCCGTATCCCGTTCCGGTATCCCGTTCCGGTATCCCGTTCCGGTATCCCGTTCCGGTATCCCGTTTCCGTATCCTGTTTACGTATCCCGTGCCCGTATACCGTGACTCGTTCTTGTAACCCGTTTCCGTATCCCGTTCCCATATCCCGTTCCCGTATCCCGTTCCCTTATCCTGTATCCCGTTTTCATATCCCGTTCCCGTATCTTGTTCCCGTATCCCGTTCCCGTATCCCGTTCCCGTATCCCGTTCCCGTATCCCGTTTCCGTATCCCGTTTCAGTATCCCGTTTCCGTATCCCGTTTCCGTATCCCGTTTCCGTATCCCGTTTCCGTATCCCGTTTCCGTATCCCGTTTCCGTATCCCGTTTCCGTATACTGTTCCCGTATACCGTACCCGTATCCCGTTCCCCGTTCCCGTATCCCGTATCCCGTTCCCGGATCCCTTTCCGTATCCCGTTCCCGTATTTCGTATCCCGTTCCCGTATCCTGTTTCCGTATCCCGTTTCCGGATCCCGTTTCCGTATCCCGTTTCCGTATCCCGTTTCCGTATTCCGTTTCCGTATCCCGTTTCCGTATCCTGTTACCCTATCCAGTTCCCGTATCTCGTTATCGTATCCCGTTCCCGTATCCCGTTCACGTATAACGTGCCCTATCCCGTTCCCGTATCCCGTTCCCGTACCCCATTACCGTATCCAGTATCCCATTCCCGTATCCCGTTCCCGTATCCCGTTCCCGTATCCCGTTCCCGTATCCCGTTCCCGTATCCCGTTCCCGTATCCCGTTCCCGTATCCCTTCCATGTATCCCGTTCCCGTATCCCGTTCCCGTATCCCGTTCCCGTATCCCGTTCCCGTATCCCGTTCCCGTATCCGGTTCCCGTATCCCGTTCCCGTATCCCGTTTCAGTATCCAGTTTCCGTATCCCGTTTCCGTATCCCGTTTCCGTATCCCGTTTCCGTATCCAGTTTCCGTATCCCGTTTCCGTATCCCGTTTCCGTATCCCGTTTCCGTATCCCGTTTCCGTATCCCGTTTCCGTATACTGTTCCCGTATACCGTACCCGTATCCCGTTCCCCGTTCCCGTATACCGTATCCCGTTCCCGGATCCCTTTCCGTATCCCGCTCCCGTATCTCGTATCCCGTTCCCGTATCCTGTTTCCGTATCCCGTTTCCGGATCCCGTTTCCGTATCCCGTTTCCGTATCCCGTTTCCGTATCCCGTTTCCGTATCCCGTTTCCGAATTCCGTTTCCGTATCCCGTTTCCGTATCCTGTTACCCTATCCAGTTCCCGTATCTCGTTCTCGTATCCCGTTCCCGTATCCCGTTCACGTATAACGTGCCCTATCCCGTTCCCGTATCCCGTTCCCGTACCCCATTACCGTATCCAGTATCCCATTCCCGTATCCCGTTCCCGTATCCCGTTCCCGTATCCCGTTCCCGTATCCCGTTCCCGTATCCCGTTCTCGTATCCCGTTCCCGTATCCCGTTCCCGTATCCCGTTCCCGCATCCCGTTCCCGTATCCCGTTCCCGTTCCCGTATCCCGTTCCCGTATCCCGTTCCCGTATCCCGTTCCAGTATCCCGTTCCCGCATCCGGTATCCCGTATCCGGTATCCCGTATCCGGTATCCCGTATCCGGTATCCCGTATCCGGTATCCCGTATCCGGTATCCCGTATCCCGTATCCCGTATCCCGTATCCCGTATCCCGTATCCCGTATCCTGTTCTCGTATACCGTATCCCGTATACCGTATACATTGTCCCGCTCCCTCTCCACTTCCCGTTCCCGTTCCCGTTCACGTTCCCGTATCCCGTTTCCATATCTCGTTTCCGCATCCCGTTCCAGTATCACGTTGCAGTATCACGTTCCCGTATCACGTTCCCGTATCACGTTACCGTATCACGTTACCGTATCCCGTTCCCGTATCCCGTTCCCGTTCCCGTATCCCGTTCCCGTATCCCGTATCTCGTATCCCGTTCACGTATCCGATCCCGTATCCTTTATCCCGCTCCCGTATCCAGTTTCCGAATCCGCTTCCTGTTTCCCGTTCCCGTATCCCGTTCCGTATCCAGTTCCCGTATATTGTATCCCGTGCTCGTATCCCGTTCCCGTATGCCGTTCCCTTATCCCGTTCCCGTATCCCGTATCCCGTTTCCGTATCCCGTTCCCGTATCCCGTTCCCGTATCCCGTTCCCGTATCCCGTTCCCGTATCCCGTTCCCGTATCCTGTTCCCGTATCCTCTTACCGTATCCCGTTCCCGTATCCCTTCCCGTATCTCGTTCCATATCCCGTATCCCGTTCCCGTATCCCATTCCCGTATCCCATTCCCGTATCCGGTATCCCGTATCCCGTTCCCGTTTCCGTATCCCGTTCCCGTATCACGTTCCCATATCCCGTTCCCATATCCCGTTCCCATATCCCGTTCCCGTATGACGTTCCCGTATCCCGTTCCCGTATCCCCTTCCCGTATCCCGTTCCCGTATGCCGCTCCCGTATCCCGTTCCCGTATCCCGTTCCCGTATCCCGTTCCCGTATACCGTTCCCGTATCCCGTTCCCGTATCCCGTTCCCGTATCCCGTTCCCGTATCCCGTTCCCGTATCCCGTTCTCGTTCCGGAATCCCGTTCCCGTATCCTGTTCCCATATCCAGTTCCCATATCCCGTTCCCGTATCTCGTATCCTTTTCCCGTATCCCGTTCCCGTATCCTGTTAATGTATCCCGATCCCGTATCCCGTTCTCTTATCCCGCTCCCGTAACCCGTTCCCGTAACCCGTTCCCGTAATCCGTTCCCGTAACCCGTTCCCGTAACCCGTTCCCGTAACCCGTTCCCGTAACACGTTCCCGTAACCCGTTCCCGTAACCCGTTCCCGTAACCCGTTCCCGTAACCCGTTCCCGTATCCCGTTCCCGTATCCCGTTCACGTATCACGTTCCCATATCCCGTTCCCATATCCCGTTCCCGTATGACGTTCCCGTATGACGTTCCCGTATCCCGTTCCCGTATCCCCTTCCCGTATCCCGTTCCCGTATGCCGCTCCCGTATCCCGTTCCCGTATCCCGTTCCCGTATCCCGTTCCCGTATCCCGTTCCCGTATCCCGTTCCCGTATCCCGTTCCCGTATCCCGTTCCCGTATCCCGTTCCCGTATCCCGTTCCCGTATCCCGTTCCCGTATCCCGTTCCCGTATCCCGTTCCGGAATCCCGTTCCCGTATCCTGTTCCCATATCCAGTTCCCATATCCCGTTCCCGTATCTCGTATCCTTTTCCCGTATCCCGTTCCCGTATCCTGTTAACGTATCCCGATCCCGTATCCCGTTCTATTATCCCGCTCCCGTAACCCGTTCCCGTAACCCGTTCCCGTAATCCGTTCAGGTAACCCGTTCCCGTAACCCGTTCTTGTAACCCGTTCCCGTAACCCGTTCCCGTAACCCGTTCCCGTATCCCGTTCCCGTATCCCGTTCCCGTATCTCGTTCACGTATCACGTTCACGTATCACGTTCACGTATCACGTTCACGTATCACGTTCACGTATCACGTTCACGTATCACGTTCACGTATCACGTTCACGTATCACGTTCACGTATCCCGTCCACGTATCCCGTTCCCGTATCCCGTTCACTTATGCCGCTCCCGTATCCCGCTCCCGTATCTCATTCCCGTTTCTTGTACACCGTTCCGATATCTCCTTACCATATCTAGTTAACGTATCTCATTCCCGTATCCTGTTCCCGTATCTCGTTCCAGCATCCCTTTCTCGTACCCAGTTTCCGTATCTTGTTGCCGTATTTCGTTCCCATATCTTCTTACCGTATCTATTTCCCGTGTCACAGTCTCTGCCAAAACATTTTAGCGGTTTACATGCCTGAAATATGTCAACCGGCTTCAACAAAATCTCCCCGGGAGGGAGGTGCGACGTCAGCTAGTCATGCGCTCATTGATGAATTTGACTGCGGCAGTGGCAGTCTTGGGCAAACTTAAACGATACTATTTTATTCGACGAAATTATTTCGCAACGTTAGCGTTGGTAATCGTTTACGTTTGACTTCAGCATAAGTTACCTATGAGCGTTTTACAGAATATTTTGGGTGGATATAGGTCAGCAAGAACGGTGCTATCCGTCAGTGTAAATTTGCCGCTCAAGTTTGTCCTCGTTTTGGGTGTTACGGCGGTGTGAAGGATTAAATTGTCCAAAAATATTGCATTTCAATTTCAACTCCAAAATATTAGTCGCACAGCTTTGAGTAACACATATAATTTGAAGACGGTCGCTGCGCCTGCAAAATGGTGCCCGGATCAGCCTTTTACGTCGAACGGTTTCCGAGCACCAATTTAAATCCTGAATATGCCAATTTTATCATGAAAGTGGTCACAACTTTGCACGTGGCACGCACATCGCTCTGGACGACATGCTATACGCAAGGCCAATCGATTATCTATCACATAGTGTTGCTCGCATATCGCTGCGATTCTCCTTTGCCGAGCAAGCGGCCAGGGAACCGGGCGAAACTTGCCCATTTTTCGCGATTTCACAATGTCGCGTTTCCCATGTTAAACGAATGGCGCATGCGCGCACGTGCCGACGCCGCACCATCGGTCGGATCGACACCAAAACTTGATACGACCTGTTGAATCACGAGACCCAAAAGTCCTAAAAAAAATCACTCTCATAACCCATCAGATGACTGCACAGGAACAGATTTAGGGCGTCACTCCGGCGGCGGCGGGTCATCTTTTAGGATTTACTAGAGGGCCTGTATTGCGCGATGCGCAATTTATATAGCCTTCAATTTATATAGGCAGCTAATATCCCGTTCCCGAATCCCGGATCCCGTTCCTGTACCCGATTTCGGTATACTGTATCCCGCATCCCGCATCCCCCATCCTGCATCCTGCATCCTGCATCCCGCATCCCGCATCCTGTATCCCGTATCACGTGTCCCGTATCCTGTATTCTGGATTACGTCTCCCGTATCCCGTACCCTGTTCCCGTATTCCTTGCCTGTTGCTGTTCCCGTGTCTCATTCCCGTATCCGGTATCACGTTCCCGCATCCTTTTCCGGTATCCCTTTCCCGTATCCCGTTTCCGTGTCCCGTATCCCGTTCCCGTATCCCGTTCCCGTATCCCGTTCCCGTATCCCGTTCCCCGTGCCCGTATCCCGTTACCGTATCCCGTTACCGTATCCCGTTACCGTATCCCGTTCCCGTATCCCGTTCCCGTATCCAGTTCCCGTATCCCGTTCCAGTATCCCGTTCTCGTATCCCGTTCCCGTATCCCGTTCCCGTATCCCGTATCCCGTTACCGTATCCCGTATCCCGCATCCCGTTCCCGTATCCTGTTCCCGTATCCCGTTCACGTATCCCGTTCACGTATCCCGTTCACGTATCCCGTTCCCGTATCCCGTTCCCGTATCACGTTGCCGTATCACGTTGGCGTATCCCGTTGCCGTATCCCGTTGCCGTATCCCGTTGCCGTATCCCGTTGTCGTATCCCTTTGCCGTATCCCGTTGCCGTATCCCGTTGCCGTATCCCGTTGCCGTATCCCGTTGCCGTATCCCGTTGCCGTATCCCGTTCCCGTATCCCGTTCCTGTATTCCGTACCAGTATCCCGTACCAGTATCTCGTACCATTATCCCGTACCAGTATCCCGTTCCCGTTCTCGTATCCCGTTTCCGTATCGCGTTCCCTTATCCTGTTCCCGCATCCTGTTCCCGTATCTTGTTCCCGTATCCTGTTCCTGTATCCTGTTCCCGTATCCTGTTCCCGAATCTTGTTCCCGTATCCTGTTCCCGTATCCTGTTCCCGTATCCTGTTCCCGTATCCTGTTCCCGTATCCTGTTCCCGCATCCTGTTCCTGTTCCCGTATCCTGTTCCCGTATCCTGTTCCCGTATCCTGTTCCCGTTCCCCTATCCCGTTCCCGAATCGCGTTCCCGTATCCCCTTCCCGGATCCCGTTCCCATAACCCGTTCCCGTATCCCGTTTCCGTATCCCGTTCCCGTGTCCCGTTCCCGTATCCCGTTCCCGTATCCCGTTCCGGTATCCCGTTCCGGTATCCCGTTCCGGTATCCCGTTTCCGTATCCTGTTTACGTATCCCGTGCCCGTATACCGTGACTCGTTCTTGTAACCCGTTTCCGTATCCCGTTCCCATATCCCGTTCCCGTATCCCGTTCCCTTATCCTGTATCCCGTTTTCATATCCCGTTCCCATATCTTGTTCCCGTATCCCGTTCCCGTATCCCGTTCCCGTATCCCGTTCCCGTATCCCGTTTCCGTATCCCGTTTCAGTATCCCGTTTCCGTATCCCGTTTCCGTATCCCGTTTCCGTATCCCGTTTCCGTATCCCGTTTCCGCATCCCGTTTCCGTATACTGTTCCCGTATACCGTACCCGTATCCCGTTCCCCGTTCCCGTATCCCGTATCCCGTTCCCGGATCCCTTTCCGTATCCCGTTCCCGTATTTCGTATTCCGTTCCCGTATCCTGTTTCCGTATCCCGTTTCCGGATCCCGTTTCCGTATCCCGTTTCCGTATCCCGTTTCCGTATTCCGTTTCCGTATCCCGTTTCCGTATCCTGTTACCCTATCCAGTTCCCGTATCTCGTTATCGTATCCCGTTCCCGTATCCCGTTCACGTATAACGTGCCCTATCCCGTTCCTGTATCCCGTTCTCGTACCCCATTACCGTATCCAGTATCCCATTCCCGTATCCCGTTCCCGTATCCCGTTCCCGTATCCCGTTCCCGTATCCCGTTCCCGTATCCCGTTCCCGTATCCCGTTCCCGTATCCCGTTCCCGTATCCCGTTCCCGTATCCCTTCCATGTATCCCGTTCCCGTATCCCGTTCCCGTATCCCGTTCCCGTATCCCGTTCCCGTATCCCGTTCCCGTATCCCGTTTCCGTATCCCGTTTCAGTATCCAGTTTCCGTATCCCGTTTCCGTATCCCGTTTCCGTATCCCGTTTCCGTATCCAGTTTCCGTATCCCGTTTCCGTATCCCGTTTCCGTATCCCGTTTCCGTATCCCGTTTCCGTATCCCGTTTCCGTATCCTGTTTCCGTATACTGTTCCCGTATACCGTACCCGTATCCCGTTCCCCGTTCCCGTATCCCGTATCCCGTTCCCGGATCCCTTTCCGTATCCCGCTCCCGTATCTCGTATCCCGTTCCCGTATCCTGTTTCCGTATCCCGTTTCCGGATCCCGTTTCCGTATCCCGTTTCCGTATCCCGTTTCCGTATCCCGTTTCCGTATTCCGTTTCCGTATCCCGTTTCCGTATCCTGTTACCCTATCCAGTTCCCGTATCTCGTTCTCGTATCCCGTTCCCGTATCCCGTTCACGTATAACGTGCCCTATCCCGTTCCCGTATCCCGTTCCCGTACCCCATTACCGTATCCAGTATCCCATTCCCGTATCCCGTTCCCGTATCCCGTTCCCGTATCCCGTTCCCGTATCCCGTTCCCGTATCCCGTTCCCGTATCCCGTTCTCGTATCCCGTTCCCGTATCCCGTTCCCGTTCCCGTATCCCGTTCCTGTATCCCGTTCCCGTATCCCGTTCCAGTATCCCGTAACCGTATCCGGTATCCCGTATCCGGTATCCCGTATCCGGTATCCCGTATCCGGTATCCCGTATCCGGTATCCCGTATCCGGTATCCCGTATCCGGTATCCCGTATCCCGTATCCCGTATCCCGTATCCCGTATCCCGTATCCCGTATCCTGTTCTCGTATACCGTATCCTGTATACCGTATACATTGTCCCGCTCCCTCTCCACTTCCCGTTCCCGTTCCCGTTCACGTTCCCGTATCCCGTTTCCATATCTCGTTTCCGCATCCCGTTCCAGTATCACGTTGCAGTATCACGTTCCCGTATCACGTTCCCGTATCACGTTACCGTATCACGTTACCGTATCCCGTTCCCGTATCCCGTTCCCGTTCCCGTATCCCGTTCCCGTATCCCGTATCTCGTTTCCCGTTGCCGTATCTGGTATCCCGTTCACGTATCCGATCCCGTATCCTTTATCCCGCTCCCGTATCCAGTTTCCGAATCCGCTTCCTGTTTCCCGTTCCCGTATCCCGTTCCGTATCCAGTTCCCGTATATTGTATCCCGTGCTCGTATCCCGTTCCCGTATGCCGTTCCCTTATCCCGTTCCCGTATCCCGTATCCCGTTTCCGTATCCCGTTCCCGTATCCCGTTCCCGTATCCCGTTTCCGTATCCCGTTCCCGTATCCTGTTCCCGTATCCTGTTACCGTATCCCGTTCCCGTATCCCTTCCCGTATCTCGTTCCATATCCCGTATCCCGTTCCCGTATCCCATTCCCGTATCCCATTCCCGTATCCGGTATCCCGTATCCCGTTCCCGTTTCCGTATCCCGTTCCCGTATCACGTTCCCATATCCCGTTCCCATATCCCGTTCCCATATCCCGTTCCCGTATGACGTTCCCGTATCCCGTTCCCGTATCCCCTTCCCGTATCCCGTTCCCTATGCCGCTCCTGTATCCCGTTCCCGTATCCCGTTCCCGTATCCCGTTCCCGTATCCCGTTCCCGTATCCCGTTCCCGTATCCCGTTCCCGTATCCCGTTCCCGTATCCCGTTCCCGTTCCGGAATCCCGTTCCCGTATCCTGTTCCCATATCCAGTTCCCATATCCCGTTCCCGTATCTCGTATCCTTTTCCCGTATCCCGTTCCCGTATCCTGTTAACGTATCCCGATCCCGTATCCCGTTCTCTTATCCCGCTCCCGTAACCCGTTCCCGTAACCCGTTCCCGTAATCCGTTCCCGTAACCCGTTCCCATATCTTGTTCCCGTATCCCGTTCCCGTATCCCGTTCCCGTATCCCGTTCCCGTATCCCGTTTCCGTATCCCGTTTCAGTATCCCGTTTCCGTATCCCGTTTCCGTATCCCGTTTCCGTATCCCGTTTCCGTATCCCGTTTCCGCATCCCGTTTCCGTATACTGTTCCCGTATACCGTACCCGTATCCCGTTCCCCGTTCCCGTATCCCGTATCCCGTTCCCGGATCCCTTTCCGTATCCCGTTCCCGTATTTCGTATTCCGTTCCCGTATCCTGTTTCCGTATCCCGTTTCCGGATCCCGTTTCCGTATCCCGTTTCCGTATCCCGTTTCCGTATTCCGTTTCCGTATCCCGTTTCCGTATCCTGTTACCCTATCCAGTTCCCGTATCTCGTTATCGTATCCCGTTCCCGTATCCCGTTCACGTATAACGTGCCCTATCCCGTTCCTGTATCCCGTTCTCGTACCCCATTACCGTATCCAGTATCCCATTCCCGTATCCCGTTCCCGTATCCCGTTCCCGTATCCCGTTCCCGTATCCCGTTCCCGTATCCCGTTCCCGTATCCCGTTCCCGTATCCCGTTCCCGTATCCCTTCCATGTATCCCGTTCCCGTATCCCGTTCCCGTATCCCGTTCCCGTATCCCGTTCCCGTATCCCGTTCCCGTATCCCGTTTCCGTATCCCGTTTCAGTATCCAGTTTCCGTATCCCGTTTCCGTATCCCGTTTCCGTATCCCGTTTCCGTATCCAGTTTCCGTATCCCGTTTCCGTATCCCGTTTCCGTATCCCGTTTCCGTATCCCGTTTCCGTATCCCGTTTCCGTATCCTGTTTCCGTATACTGTTCCCGTATACCGTACCCGTATCCCGTTCCCCGTTCCCGTATCCCGTATCCCGTTCCCGGATCCCTTTCCGTATCCCGCTCCCGTATCTCGTATCCCGTTCCCGTATCCTGTTTCCGTATCCCGTTTCCGGATCCCGTTTCCGTATCCCGTTTCCGTATCCCGTTTCCGTATCCCGTTTCCGTATTCCGTTTCCGTATCCCGTTTCCGTATCCTGTTACCCTATCCAGTTCCCGTATCTCGTTCTCGTATCCCGTTCCCGTATCCCGTTCACGTATAACGTGCCCTATCCCGTTCCCGTATCCCGTTCCCGTACCCCATTACCGTATCCAGTATCCCATTCCCGTATCCCGTTCCCGTATCCCGTTCCCGTATCCCGTTCCCGTATCCCGTTCCCGTATCCCGTTCCCGTATCCCGTTCTCGTATCCCGTTCCCGTATCCCGTTCCCGTTCCCGTATCCCGTTCCTGTATCCCGTTCCCGTATCCCGTTCCAGTATCCCGTAACCGTATCCGGTATCCCGTATCCGGTATCCCGTATCCGGTATCCCGTATCCGGTATCCCGTATCCGGTATCCCGTATCCGGTATCCCGTATCCGGTATCCCGTATCCCGTATCCCGTATCCCGTATCCCGTATCCCGTATCCCGTATCCTGTTCTCGTATACCGTATCCTGTATACCGTATACATTGTCCCGCTCCCTCTCCACTTCCCGTTCCCGTTCCCGTTCACGTTCCCGTATCCCGTTTCCATATCTCGTTTCCGCATCCCGTTCCAGTATCACGTTGCAGTATCACGTTCCCGTATCACGTTCCCGTATCACGTTACCGTATCACGTTACCGTATCCCGTTCCCGTATCCCGTTCCCGTTCCCGTATCCCGTTCCCGTATCCCGTATCTCGTTTCCCGTTGCCGTATCTGGTATCCCGTTCACGTATCCGATCCCGTATCCTTTATCCCGCTCCCGTATCCAGTTTCCGAATCCGCTTCCTGTTTCCCGTTCCCGTATCCCGTTCCGTATCCAGTTCCCGTATATTGTATCCCGTGCTCGTATCCCGTTCCCGTATGCCGTTCCCTTATCCCGTTCCCGTATCCCGTATCCCGTTTCCGTATCCCGTTCCCGTATCCCGTTCCCGTATCCCGTTTCCGTATCCCGTTCCCGTATCCTGTTCCCGTATCCTGTTACCGTATCCCGTTCCCGTATCCCTTCCCGTATCTCGTTCCATATCCCGTATCCCGTTCCCGTATCCCATTCCCGTATCCCATTCCCGTATCCGGTATCCCGTATCCCGTTCCCGTTTCCGTATCCCGTTCCCGTATCACGTTCCCATATCCCGTTCCCATATCCCGTTCCCATATCCCGTTCCCGTATGACGTTCCCGTATCCCGTTCCCGTATCCCCTTCCCGTATCCCGTTCCCGTATGCCGCTCCTGTATCCCGTTCCCGTATCCCGTTCCCGTATCCCGTTCCCGTATCCCGTTCCCGTATCCCGTTCCCGTATCCCGTTCCCGTATCCCGTTCCCGTATCCCGTTCCCGTTCCGGAATCCCGTTCCCGTATCCTGTTCCCATATCCAGTTCCCATATCCCGTTCCCGTATCTCGTATCCTTTTCCCGTATCCCGTTCCCGTATCCTGTTAACGTATCCCGATCCCGTATCCCGTTCTCTTATCCCGCTCCCGTAACCCGTTCCCGTAACCCGTTCCCGTAATCCGTTCCCGTAACCCGTTCCCGTAACCCGTTCCCGTAACCCGTTCCCGTAACCCGTTCCCGTAACACGTTCCCGTAACCCGTTCCCGTAACCCGTTCCCGTAACCCGTTCCCGTAACCCGTTCCCGTAACCCGTTCCCGTAACCCGTTCCCGTAACCCGTTCCCGTAACCCGTTCCCGTATCCCGTTCACGTATCACGTTCACGTATCACGTTCACGTATCCCGTTCACGTATCCCGTTCACGTATCCCGTTCACTTATGCCGCTCCCGTATCCCGCTCCCGTATCTCATTCCCGTTTCTTGTACACCGTTCCGATATCTCCTTACCATATCTAGTTAACGTATCTCATTCCCGTATCCTGTTCCCGTATCTCGTTCCAGCATCCCTTTCTCGTACCCAGTTTCCGTATCTTGTTGCCGTATTACGTTCCCATATCTTCTTACCGTATCTCTTTCCCGTGTCGCAGTCTCTGCCAAAACATTTTAGCGGTTTACATGCTTGAAATATGTCAACCGGCTTCAACAAAATCTCCCCGGGAGGGAGGTGCGACGTCAGCTAGTCATGCGCTCATTGATGAATTTGACTGCGGCAGTGGCAGTCTTGGGCAAACTTAAACGATACTATTTTATTCGACGAAATTATTTCGCAACGTTAGCGTTGGTAATCGTTTACGTTTGACTTCAGCATAAGTTACCTATGAGCGTTTTACAGAATATTTTGGGTGCATATAGGTCAGCAAGAACGGTGCTATCCGTCAGTGTAAATTTGCCGGTCAAGTTTGTCCTCGTTTTGGGTGTTACGGCGGTGTGAAGGATTAAATTGTCCAAAAATATTGCATTTCAACTTCAACTCCAAAATATTAGTCGCACAGCTTTGAGTAACTCATATAATTTGAAGACGGTCGCTGCGCCTGCAAAATGGTGCCCGGATCAGCCTTTTACGTCGAACGGTTTCCGAGCACCAATTGAAATCCTGAATATGCCAATTTTATCATGAAAGTGGTCACAACTTTGCACGTGGCACGCACATCGCTCTGGACGACATGCTATAAGCAAGGCCAATCGATTATCTATCACATAGTGTTGCTCGCATATCGCTGCGATTCTCGTTTGCCGAGCAAGTGGCCGGGGAACCGGGCGAAACTTGCCCATTTTTCGCGATTTCACAATGTCGCGTTTCCCATGTTAAACGAATGGCGCACGCGCGCACGTGCCGACGCCGCACCATCGGTCGGATCGACACCAAAACTTGATACGACCTGTTGAATCACCGGACCCAAAAGTGCTGAAAAAATCACCCTCATAACTTATCAGACGGCTGCACAGGAACCGATTTAGGGCGTCACTCCGGCGGCGGCGGCGGCGGCGGCGGGTCATCTTTTAGGATTTATAATTCGTTTCCGTATCCCGTTTCCGTATCCCGTTTCCGTATCCCGTTTCCGTATACTGTTCCCGTATACCGTACCCGTATCCCGTTCCCCGTTCCCGTATCCCGTATCCCGTTCCCGGATCCCTTTCCGTATCCCGTTCCCGTATTTCGTATCCCGTTCCCGTATCCTGTTTCCGTATCCCGTTTCCGGATCTTGTTTCCGTATCCCGTTTCCGTATCCCGTTTCCGTATTCCGTTTCCGTATCCCGTTTCCGTATCCTGTTACCCTATCCAGTTCCCGTATCTCGTTCTCGTATCCCGTTCCCGTATCCCGTTCACGTATAACGTGCCCTATCCCGTTCCCGTATCCCGTTCCCGTACCCCATTACCGTATCCAGTATCCCATTCCCGTATCCCGTTCCCGTATCCCGTTCCCGTATCCCGTTCCCGTATCCCGTTCCCGTATCCCGTTCCCGTATCCCGTTCCCGTATCCCGTTCCCGTATCCCGTATCCCGTTCCCGTATCCCGTTCCCGTATCCCGTTCCCGTATCCCGTTCCCGTATCCCGTTCCCGTATCCCGTTCCCGTATCCCGTTCCCGTATCCCGTTCCCGTATCCCTTCCATGTATCCCGTTCCCGTATCCCGTTCCCGTATCCCGTTCCCGTATCCCGTTCCCGTATCCCGTTCCCGTATCCCGTTCCCGTATCCCGTTCCCGTATCCCGTTTCCGTATCCCGTTTCCGTATCCCGTTTCCGTATCCCGTTTCCGTATCCCGTTTCCGTATCCCGTTTCCGTATCCCGTTTCCGTATCCCGTTTCCGTATACTGTTCCCGTATACCGGACCCGTATCCCGTTCCCCGTTCCCGTATTCTGTATCCCGTTCCCGGATCCCTTTCCGTATCCCGTTCCCGTATCTAGTATCCCGTTCCCGTATCCTGTTTCCGTATCCCGTTTCCGGATCCCGTTTCCGTATCCCGTTTCCGTATCCCGTTTCCGTATCCCGTTTCCGTATTCCGTTTCCGTATCCCGTTTCCGTATCATGTTACCCTATCCAGTTCCCGTATCTCGTTCTCGTATCCCTTTCCCGTATCCCGTTCACGTATAACGTGCCCTATCCCGTTCCCGTATCCCGTTCCCGTACCCCATTACCGTATCCAGTATCCCATTCCCGTATCCCGTTCCCGTATCCCGTTCCCGTATCCCGTTCCCGTATCCCGTTCCCGTAATCCCGTTCCCGTATCCCGTTCCCGTTCCCGTATCCCGTTCCCGTATCCCGTTCCAGTATCCCGTTCCCGTATCCTGTATCCCGTATCCGGTATCCCGTATCCGGTATCCCGTATCCGGTATCCCGTATCCGGTATCCCGTATCCGGTATCCCGTATCCGGTATCCCGTATCCGGTATTCCGTATCCCGTATCCCGTATCCTGTTCTCGTATACCGTATCCCGTATACCGTATACCGTGTCCCGCTCCCTCTCCACTTCCCGTTCCCGTTCCCGTTCACGTTCCCGTATCCCGTTTCCGTATCTCGTTTCCGCATCCCGTTCCAGTATCACGTTCCAGTATCACGTTCCCGTATCACGTTCCCGTATCACGTTACCGTATCCCGTTCCCGTATCCCGTTCCCGTTCCCGTATCCCGTATCCCGTATCCCGTATCTCGTTTCCCGTTTCCGTATCTCGTATCCCGTTCACGTATCCGATCCCGTATCCTTTATCCCGCTCCCGTATCCAGTTTCCGAATCCGCTTCCTGTTTCCCGTTCCCGTATCCCGTTCCGTATCCAGTTCCCGTATATTGTATCCCGTGCTCGTATCCCGTTCCCGTATGCCGTTCCCTTATCCCGTTCCCGTATCCCGTTTCCGTATCCCGTTCCCGTATCCCGTTCCCGTATCCCGTTCCCGTATCCCGTTCCCGTATCCCGTTCCCGTATCCCGTTCCCGTATCCCGTTCCCGTATCCCGTTCCCATATCCTGTTCCCGTATCCTGTTCCCGTATCCCGTTCCCGTATCCCTTCCCGTATCTCGTTCCATATCCCGTATCCCGTTCCCGTATCCCATTCCCGTATCCCATTCCCGTATCCGGTATCCCGCATCCCGTTCCCGTTTCCGTATCCCGTTCCCGTATCACGTTCCCATATCCCGTTCCCATATCCCGTTCCCATATCCCGTTCCCATATCCCGTTCCCGTATGACGTTCCCGTATCCCGTTCCCGTATCCGCTTCCCGTATCCCGTTCCCGTATGCCGCTCCCGTATCCCGTTCCCGTATCCCGTTCCCGTATCCCGTTCCCGTATCCCGTTCCCGTATCCCGTTCCCGTATCCCGTTCCCGTTCCGGAATCCCGTTCCCGTATTCTGTTCCCATATCCAGTTCCCATATCCCGTTCCCGTATCTCGTATTCTTTTCCCGTATCCCGTTCCCGTATCCTGTTAACGTATCCCGATCCCGTATCCCGTTCTCTTATCCCGCTCCCGTAACCCGTTCCCGTAACCCGTTCCCGTAATCCGTTCCCGTAACCCGTTCCCGTAACCCGTTCCCGTAACCCGTTCCCGTAACCCGTTCCCGTAACCCGTTCCCGTAACCCGTTCCCGTAACCCGTTCCCGTATCCCATTCACGTATCACGTTCACGTATCCCGTTCCCGTATCCCGTTCACTTATGCCGCTCCCGTATCCCGCTCCCGTATCTCATTCCCGTTTCTTGTACACCGTTCCGATATCTCCTTACCATATCTAGTTAACGTATCTCATTCCCGTATCCTGTTCCCGTATCTCGTTCCAGCATCCCTTTCTCGTACCCAGTTTCCGTATCTTGTTGCCGTATTTCGTTCCCATATCTTCTTACCGTATCTCTTTCCCGTGTCGCAGTCTCTGCCAAAACATTTTAGCGGTTTACATGCCTGAAATATGTCAACCGGCTTCAACAAAATCTCCCCGGGAGGGAGGTGCGACGTCAGCTAGTCATGCGCTCATTGATGAATTTGACTGCGGCAGTGGCAGTCTTGGGCAAACTTAAACGATACTATTTTATTCGACGAAATTATTTCGCAACGTTAGCGTTGGTAATCGTTTACGTTTGACTTCAGCATAAGTTACCTATGAGCGTTTTACAGAATATTTTGGGTGGATATAGGTCAGCAAGAACGGTGCTATCCGTCAGTGTAAATTTGCCGGTCAAGTTTGTCCTCGTTTTGGGTGTTACGGCGGTGTGAAGGATTAAATTGTCCAAAAATATTGCATTTCAACTTCAACTCCAAAATATTAGTCGCACAGCTTTGAGTAACTCATATAATTTGAAGACGGTCGCTGCGCCTGCAAAATGGTGCCCGGATCAGCCTTTTACGTCGAACGGTTTCCGAGCACCAATTTAAATCCTGAATATGCCAATTTTATCATGAAAGTGGTCACAACTTTGCACGTGGCACGCACATCGCTCTGGACGACATGCTATACGCAAGGCCAATCGATTATCTATCACATAGTGTTGCTCGCATATCGCTGCGATTCTCGTTTGCCGAGCAAGCGGCCGGGGAACCGGGCGAAACTTGCCCATTTTTCGCGATTTCACAATGTCGCGTTTCCCATGTTAAACGAATGGCGCACGCGCGCACGTGCCGACGCCGCACCATCGGTCGGATCGACACCAAAACTTGATACGACCTGTTGAATCACGGGACCCAAAAGTGCTGAAAAAAAATCACCCTCATAACTCATCAGACGGCTGCACAGGAACCGATTTAGGGCGTCACTCCGGCGGCGGCGGCGGCGGCGGCGGGTCATCTTTTAGGATTTATAATTCGTTTCCGTATCCCGTTTCCGTATCCCGTTTCCGTATACTGTTCCCGTATACCGTACCCGTATCCCGTTCCCCGTTCCCGTATCCCGTATCCCGTTCCCGGATCCCTTTCCGTATCCCGTTCCCGTATTTCGTATCCCGTTCCCGTATCCTGTTTCCGTATCCCGTTTCCGGATCTTGTTTCCGTATCCCGTTTCCGTATCCCGTTTCCGTATTCCGTTTCCGTATCCCGTTTCCGTATCTTGTTACCCTATCCAGTTCCCGTATCTCGTTCTCGTATCCCGTTCCCGTATCCCGTTCACGTATAACGTGCCCTATCCCGTTCCCGTATCCCGTTCCCGTACCCCATTACCGTATCCAGTATCCCGTTCCCGTATCCCGTTCCCGTATCCCGTTCCCGTATCCCGTTCCCGTATCCCGTTCCCGTATCCCGTTCCCGTATCCCGTTCCCGTATCCCGTATCCCGTTCCCGTATCCCGTTCCCGTATCCCGTTCCCGTATCCCGTTCCCGTATCCCGTTCCCGTATCCCGTTCCCGTATCCCGTTCCCGTATCCCGTTCCCGTATCCCTTCCATGTATCCCGTTCCCGTATCCCGTTCCCCTATCCCGTTCCCGTATCCCGTTCCCGTATCCCGTTCCCGTATCCCGTTCCCGTATCCCGTTCCCGTATCCCGTTTCCGTATCCCGTTTCCGTATCCCGTTTCCGTATCCCGTTTCCGTATCCCGTTTCCGTATCCCGTTTCCGTATCCCGTTTCCGTATACTGTTCCCGTATACCGGACCCGTATCCCGTTCCCCGTTCCCGTATTCTGTATCCCGTTCCCGGATCCCTTTCCGTATCCCGTTCCCGTATCTAGTATCCCGTTCCCGTATCCTGTTTCCGTATCCCGTTTCCGGATCCCGTTTCCGTATCCCGTTTCCGTATCCCGTTTCCGTATCCCGTTTCCGTATTCCGTTTCCGTATCCCGTTTCCGTATCCTGTTACCCTATCCAGTTCCCGTATCTCGTTCTCGTATCCCTTTCCCGTATCCTGTTCACGTATAACGTGCCCTATCCCGTTCCCGTATCCCGTTCCCGTACCCCATTACCGTATCCAGTATCCCATTCCCGTATCCCGTTCCCGTATCCCGTTCCCGTATCCCGTTCCCGTATCCCGTTCCCGTATCCCGTTCCCGTATCCCGTTCCCGTATCCCGTTCCCGTTCCCGTATCCCGTTCCCGTATCCCGTTCCCGTATCCCGTTCCAGTATCCCGTTCCCGTATCCTGTATCCCGTATCCGGTATCCCGTATCCGGTATCCCGTATCCGGTATCCCGTATCCGGTATCCCGTATCCGGTATCCCGTATCCGGTATCCCGTATCCGGTATCCCGTATCCGGTATCCCGTATCCGGTATCCCGTATCCCGTATCCCGTATCCCGTATCCCGTATCCTGTTCTCGTATACCGTATCCCGTATACCGTATACCGTGTCCCGCTCCCTCTCCACTTCCCGTTCCCGTTCCCGTTCGCGTTCCCGTATCCCGTTTCCGTATCTCGTTTCCGCATCCCGTTCCAGTATCACGTTCCAGTATCACGTTCCCGTATCACGTTCCCGTATCACGTTACCGTATCCCGTTCCCGTATCCCGTTCCCGTTCCCGTATCCCGTATCCCGTATCCCGTATCTCGTTTCCCGTTTCCGTATCTCGTATCCCGTTCACGTATCCGATCCCGTATCCTTTATCCCGCTCCCGTATCCAGTTTCCGAATCCGCTTCCTGTTTCCCGTTCCCGTATCCCGTTCCGTATCCAGTTCCCGTATATTGTATCCCGTGCTCGATCCCGTTCCCGTATGCCGTTCCCTTATCCCGTTCCCGTATCCCGTTTCCGTATCCCGTTCCCGTATCCCGTTCCCGTATCCCGTTCCCGTATCCCGTTCCCGTATCCCGTTCCCGTATCCCGTTCCCATATCCTGTTCCCGTATCCTGTTCCCGTATCCCGTTCCCGTATCCCTTCCCGTATCTCGTTCCATATCCCGTATCCCGTTCCCGTATCCCATTCCCGTATCCCATTCCCGTATCCGGTATCCCGCATCCCGTTCCCGTTTCCGTATCCCGTTCCCGTATCACGTTCCCATATCCCGTTCCCATATCCCGTTCCCATATCCCGTTCCCATATCCCGTTCCCGTATGACGTTCCCGTATCCCGTTCCCGTATCCCCTTCCCGTATCCCGTTCCCGTATGCCGCTCCCGTATCCCGTTCCCGTATCCCGTTCCCGTATCCCGTTCCCGTATCCCGTTCCCGTATCCCGTTCCCGTATCCCGTTCCCGTATCCCGTTCCCGTTCCGGAATCCCGTTCCCGTATTCTGTTCCCATATCCAGTTCCCATACCCCGTTCCCGTATCTCGTATTCTTTTCCCGTATCCCGTTCCCGTATCCTGTTAACGTATCCCGATCCCGTATCCCGTTCTCTTATCCCGCTCCCGTAACCCGTTCCCGTAACCCGTTCCCGTAATCCGTTCCCGTAACCCGTTCCCGTAACCCGTTCCCGTAACCCGTTCCCGTAACCCGTTCCCGTAACCCGTTCCCGTAACCCGTTCCCGTAACCCGTTCCCGTAACCCGTTCCCGTATCCCGTTCACGTATCACGTTCACGTATCCCGTTCCCGTATCCCGTTCACTTATGCCGCTCCCGTATCCCGCTCCCGTATCTCATTCCCGTTTCTTGTACACCGTTCCGATATCTCCTTACCATATCTAGTTAACGTATCTCATTCCCGTATCCTGTTCCCGTATCTCGTTCCAGCATCCCTTTCTCGTACCCAGTTTCCGTATCTTGTTGCCGTATTTCGTTCCCATATCTTCTTACCGTATCTCTTTCCCGTGTCGCAGTCTCTGCCAAAACATTTTAGCGGTTTACATGCCTGAAATATGTCAACCGGCTTCAACAAAATCTCCCCGGGAGGGAGGTGCGACGTCAGCTAGTCATGCGCTCATTGATGAATTTGACTGCGGCAGTGGCAGTCTTGGGCAAACTTAAACGATACTATTTTATTCGACGAAATTATTTCGCAACGTTAGCGTTGGTAATCGTTTACGTTTGACTTCAGCATAAGTTACCTATGAGCGTTTTACAGAATATTTTGGGTGGATATAGGTCAGCAAGAACGGTGCTATCCGTCAGTGTAAATTTGCCGGTCAAGTTTGTCCTCGTTTTGGGTGTTACGGCGGTGTGAAGGATTAAATTGTCCAAAAATATTGCATTTCAACTTCAACTCCAAAATATTAGTCGCACAGCTTTGAGTAACTCATATAATTTGAAGACGGTCGCTGCGCCTGCAAAATGGTGCCCGGATCAGCCTTTTACGTCGAACGGTTTCCGAGCACCAATTTAAATCCTGAATATGCCAATTTTATCATGAAAGTGGTCACAACTTTGCACGTGGCACGCACATCGCTCTGGACGACATGCTATACGCAAGGCCAATCGATTATCTATCACATAGTGTTTTTCGCATATCGCTGCGATTCTCGTTTGCCGAGCAAGCGGCCGGGGAACCGGGCGAAACTTGCCCATTTTTCGCGATTTCACAATGTCGCGTTTCCCATGTTAAACGAATGGTGCACGCGCGCACGTGCCGACGCCGCACCATCGGTCGGATCGACACCAAAACTTGATACGACCTGTTGAATCACGGGACCCAAAAGTGCTGAAAAAAATCACCCTCATAACTCATCAGACGGCTGCACAGGAACCGATTTAGGGCGTCACTCCGGCGGCGGCGGCGGCGGCGGCGGGTCATCTTTTAGGATTTATAATTCGTTTCCGTATCCCGTTTCCGTATCCCGTTTCCGTATACTGTTCCCGTATACCGTACCCGTATCCCGTTCCCCGTTCCCGTATCCCGTATCCCGTTCCCGGATCCCTTTCCGTATCCCGTTCCCGTATTTCGTATCCCGTTCCCGTATCCTGTTTCCGTATCCCGTTTCCGGATCTTGTTTCCGTATCCCGTTTCCGTATCCCGTTTCCGTATTCCGTTTCCGTATCCCGTTTCCGTATCTTGTTACCCTATCCAGTTCCCGTATCTCGTTCTCGTATCCCGTTCCCGTATCCCGTTCACGTATAACGTGCCCTATCCCGTTCCCGTATCCCGTTCCCGTACCCCATTACCGTATCCAGTATCCCGTTCCCGTATCCCGTTCCCGTATCCCGTTCCCGTATCCCGTTCCCGTATCCCGTTCCCGTATCCCGTTCCCGTATCCCGTTCCCGTATCCCGTATCCCGTTCCCGTATCCCGTTCCCGTATCCCGTTCCCGTATCCCGTTCCCGTATCCCGTTCCCGTATCCCGTTCCCGTATCCCGTTCCCGTATCCCGTTCCCGTATCCCTTCCATGTATCCCGTTCCCGTATCCCGTTCCCCTATCCCGTTCCCGTATCCCGTTCCCGTATCCCGTTCCCGTATCCCGTTCCCGTATCCCGTTCCCGTATCCCGTTTCCGTATCCCGTTTCCGTATCCCGTTTCCGTATCCCGTTTCCGTATCCCGTTTCCGTATCCCGTTTCCGTATCCCGTTTCCGTATACTGTTCCCGTATACCGGACCCGTATCCCGTTCCCCGTTCCCGTATTCTGTATCCCGTTCCCGGATCCCTTTCCGTATCCCGTTCCCGTATCTAGTATCCCGTTCCCGTATCCTGTTTCCGTATCCCGTTTCCGGATCCCGTTTCCGTATCCCGTTTCCGTATCCCGTTTCCGTATCCCGTTTCCGTATTCCGTTTCCGTATCCCGTTTCCGTATCCTGTTACCCTATCCAGTTCCCGTATCTCGTTCTCGTATCCCTTTCCCGTATCCTCTTCACGTATAACGTGCCCTATCCCGTTCCCGTATCCCGTTCCCGTACCCCATTACCGTATCCAGTATCCCATTCCCGTATCCCGTTCCCGTATCCCGTTCCCGTATCCCGTTCCCGTATCCCGTTCCCGTATCCCGTTCCCGTATCCCGTTCCCGTATCCCGTTCCCGTTCCCGTATCCCGTTCCCGTATCCCGTTCCCGTATCCCGTTCCAGTATCCCGTTCCCGTATCCTGTATCCCGTATCCGGTATCCCGTATCCGGTATCCCGTATCCGGTATCCCGTATCCGGTATCCCGTATCCGGTATCCCGTATCCGGTATCCCGTATCCGGTATCCCGTATCCGGTATCCCGTATCCCGTATCCCGTATCCCGTATCCCGTATCCTGTTCTCGTATACCGTATCCCGTATACCGTATACCGTGTCCCGCTCCCTCTCCACTTCCCGTTCCCGTTCCCGTTCGCGTTCCCGTATCCCGTTTCCGTATCTCGTTTCCGCATCCCGTTCCAGTATCACGTTCCAGTATCACGTTCCCGTATCACGTTCCCGTATCACGTTACCGTATCCCGTTCCCGTATCCCGTTCCCGTTCCCGTATCCCGTATCCCGTATCCCGTATCTCGTTTCCCGTTTCCGTATCTCGTATCCCGTTCACGTATCCGATCCCGTATCCTTTATCCCGCTCCCGTATCCAGTTTCCGAATCCGCTTCCTGTTTCCCGTTCCCGTATCCCGTTCCGTATCCAGTTCCCGTATATTGTATCCCGTGCTCGATCCCGTTCCCGTATGCCGTTCCCTTATCCCGTTCCCGTATCCCGTTTCCGTATCCCGTTCCCGTATCCCGTTCCCGTATCCCGTTCCCGTATCCCGTTCCCGTATCCCGTTCCCGTATCCCGTTCCCATATCCTGTTCCCGTATCCTGTTCCCGTATCCCGTTCCCGTATCCCTTCCCGTATCTCGTTCCATATCCCGTATCCCGTTCCCGTATCCCATTCCCGTATCCCATTCCCGTATCCGGTATCCCGCATCCCGTTCCCGTTTCCGTATCCCGTTCCCGTATCACGTTCCCATATCCCGTTCCCATATCCCGTTCCCATATCCCGTTCCCATATCCCGTTCCCGTATGACGTTCCCGTATCCCGTTCCCGTATCCCCTTCCCGTATCCCGTTCCCGTATGCCGCTCCCGTATCCCGTTCCCGTATCCCGTTCCCGTATCCCGTTCCCGTATCCCGTTCCCGTATCCCGTTCCCGTATCCCGTTCCCGTATCCCGTTCCCGTTCCGGAATCCCGTTCCCGTATTCTGTTCCCATATCCAGTTCCCATACCCCGTTCCCGTATCTCGTATTCTTTTCCCGTATCCCGTTCCCGTATCCTGTTAACGTATCCCGATCCCGTATCCCGTTCTCTTATCCCGCTCCCGTAACCCGTTCCCGTAACCCGTTCCCGTAATCCGTTCCCGTAACCCGTTCCCGTAACCCGTTCCCGTAACCCGTTCCCGTAACCCGTTCCCGTAACCCGTTCCCGTAACCCGTTCCCGTAACCCGTTCCCGTAACCCGTTCCCGTATCCCGTTCACGTATCACGTTCACGTATCCCGTTCCCGTATCCCGTTCACTTATGCCGCTCCCGTATCCCGCTCCCGTATCTCATTCCCGTTTCTTGTACACCGTTCCGATATCTCCTTACCATATCTAGTTAACGTATCTCATTCCCGTATCCTGTTCCCGTATCTCGTTCCAGCATCCCTTTCTCGTACCCAGTTTCCGTATCTTGTTGCCGTATTTCGTTCCCATATCTTCTTACCGTATCTCTTTCCCGTGTCGCAGTCTCTGCCAAAACATTTTAGCGGTTTACATGCCTGAAATATGTCAACCGGCTTCAACAAAATCTCCCCGGGAGGGAGGTGCGACGTCAGCTAGTCATGCGCTCATTGATGAATTTGACTGCGGCAGTGGCAGTCTTGGGCAAACTTAAACGATACTATTTTATTCGACGAAATTATTTCGCAACGTTAGCGTTGGTAATCGTTTACGTTTGACTTCAGCATAAGTTACCTATGAGCGTTTTACAGAATATTTTGGGTGGATATAGGTCAGCAAGAACGGTGCTATCCGTCAGTGTAAATTTGCCGGTCAAGTTTGTCCTCGTTTTGGGTGTTACGGCGGTGTGAAGGATTAAATTGTCCAAAAATATTGCATTTCAACTTCAACTCCAAAATATTAGTCGCACAGCTTTGAGTAACTCATATAATTTGAAGACGGTCGCTGCGCCTGCAAAATGGTGCCCGGATCAGCCTTTTACGTCGAACGGTTTCCGAGCACCAATTTAAATCCTGAATATGCCAATTTTATCATGAAAGTGGTCACAACTTTGCACGTGGCACGCACATCGCTCTGGACGACATGCTATACGCAAGGCCAATCGATTATCTATCACATAGTGTTGCTCGCATATCGCTGCGATTCTCGTTTGCCGAGCAAGCGGCCGGGGAACCGGGCGAAACTTGCCCATTTTTCGCGATTTCACAATGTCGCGTTTCCCATGTTAAACGAATGGTGCACGCGCGCACGTGCCGACGCCGCACCATCGGTCGGATCGACACCAAAACTTGATACGACCTGTTGAATCACGGGACCCAAAAGTGCTGAAAAAAATCACCCTCATAACTCATCAGACGGCTGCACAGGAACCGATTTAGGGCGTCACTCCGGCGGCGGCGGCGGCGGCGGCGGGTCATCTTTTAGGATTTATAATATAGAGACTAGATGGCCTTTATTGCGCGATGCGCAATTTATATAGCCAGCTTATTTATATATGCTATCCGTTTCCAGTGTCCCGTATTCCGTATTCAGTATTCCGTATTCAGTATTCTGTATTCAGTATTCCGTATTCAGTATTCCGTATTCAGTATTCCGCATTCAGTATTCCGTATTCAGTATTCCGTATTCAGTATTCCGTATTCAGTATTCCGTATTCAGTATTCCGTATTCAGTATTCCGTATTCAGTATTCCGTATTTATTATTCCGTATTACATATTCCGTATCTCGTTTCTCGTATTCCGTATTCTGTATTCTGTATTCCGTATTCCGTATTACGTATTACGTATTACGTATCCCAACCCGTTCCCGTATCCCGTATCCCGTATCCCGTTACAGTATCCCGTTACCGTATCCCGTTACCGTATCCCGTTACCGTATTCCATTACCGTATCCCGTTACCGTATCCCGTTACCGTATCCCGTTACCGTATACCGTTACCGTATCCCGTTACCGTATCCCGTTACCGTATCCCGTTACCGTATCCCGTTACCGTATCCCGTTACCGTATCCCGTTACCGTATCCCGTTACCGTATCCCGTTACCGTATCCCGTTTCCCCGTTCCTGTATACTGTTACCGTATTCCGTTCCCGTATCCCGTTCCCGTATTCCGTTCCCGTATCCAGTTCTCGCATCCCGTTCCCGTATCCATTTCCCGTATCTCTTTTCCGTATCCCGTTCCCGTATCCCGTATCCCATTTCCGTATCCCGTTCCTGTATCCCGTTCCTGTATCCCGTTCCTGTATCCCGTTCCCGTATCCCGTTGCCGTATCATGTTCCCGTATCCCGTTCCCGTATCCCGTTCCTGTATCCCGTTCCCGTTCCCGTATCCCGTTCCCGTTTCCCGTATCCCGTTCCCGTATCCCATTCCCGTATCCCGTTCCCGTATCCCGTTCCCGTATCCCGTTCCCGTATCCCGTTCCCGTATCCCGTTCCCGTATCCCGTTCCCGTATCCCGTTCCCGTATCCCGTTGCCGTATCCCGTTGCCGTATCCCGTTCCCGTATCCCGTTCCCGTAACATGTATCCGTTTCTGTATCCCGTGCCCGTATCCCGTATACTGTTCCCGTATCCTGTTCTCGCATCCAGTTCCCATACCCCGTTCCCGTATCCCGTTCCCGTATCCCGTATCCCGTTCCCGTATCCCGTTCCCGTATCCCGTTCCCGTATCCCGTTCCCGTATCCCGTTCCCGTATCCCGTTCCCGTATCCCGTTCCAGTATCCCGTTCCCGTATCCCGTTCCCGTATCCCGTTCCCGTATCCTGTTCCTGTATCCCGTTCCTGTATCCCGTATCCCGTTGGAGTATCCCGTATCTCGTTTCCCGTTTCCGTATCTCGTATCCCCTTCACGTATCCGATCCCATATCCTTTATCCCGCTCCCGTATCCAGTTTCCGAAACCCCTTCCGGTTTCCCGTTCCGTATCCAGTTCCCGTATATCGCGTTTATCCCGACATCTTATATCCCGTTCCCGTATCCCGTTTCCGTATACCGTTCGCGTATCCGGGATACTTTAATCAGATCCCGTATCCAGTTACCGTATCCCGTTCCCTTATCCCGCTCCCGTATTTCATTCCCGTATCTCGTACACCGTTCCGATATCTCCTTACCATATCTAGTTCCCGTACCTCATTCCCGTGTCCTGTTCCCGTATCTAGTTCCAGCATCCCTTTCTCGTACCCAGTTTCCGTATCTTGTTGCCGTATTTCGTTCCATATCTTATTACCGTATCTCGTTGCCGCATCGCAGTCTCTGCCAAAACATTCTAGCGGTTTAAATGCCTGAAATCTGTCAACCGGCTTCCACAAAATCTCTTCGCGAAGGAGGTGCGACGTCAGCTAGTCATGCGCTCATGGATGAATTTGACTGAAGCAGTGTCAGCCTTGGGCAAAATTAAACGATCGCAGTGTGTGGTAGTATTACATAATATACACGCATTATAAATGACTCACGATAATATCTGTACCTACCACGAGCGAGCCGGGCGTTACGTTATTGCGGGCGGCAGCTATCGCCGGGGGCAGACTACGCAAGCCAACGAGCCCGACGTTACGTTATTGCGTGAGGGAGCTATCGCCGGCCGCCGGCCGGCGCCCGACTGGCGCATAGCTTCGGTAATCGTTTACGTTTGACTTCTGCATAAGTTACCTATGAGCGATTAGCAAAATATTTTGGGTGGATATAGGTCAGCAAGAACGGCGCTACCCGTCTGTGTAAATTTTCCGGTCAAGTTTGTCATTATTTTGGGTGTTACGGCGGTGTGAAGCATTAAATAATACAAAAATATTGCATTTCAACTTGAACGCCAAAATATTAGTCTCACAGCTTTGAGTAACAATTATAATTTGAAGAGGGTCACTGCGTCTGCAAATTGGTGCCCGGATCAGCGTTCTACGTTGAACAGTTTCCGAGCACCAATTTAAATCCTGAATAGGCCAATTTTATCATTAAAGTTGTCACAACTTTGCACGTGGCACGCGCATTGTTCTCAACAACATTTTATACGCCAGGCCAATCGATTATCTATCACATAGCGTTGCTCGCGTACCGCTGCGACTCTTGGTTGCCGAGCAAGTGACCGGGGAACCGCGAGGAACTTGCCCGTTTTTCGCGATTTCCGAATGTCGCGTTCCCCATGTTAAACGAAAGGCGCACGCGCGCATGCGCCGACACCGCACCTTTGGTCTTATTAAGCTGAAAATTTAATACGACCTGTTGAATCACGGAACCCAAAACGTCTAAAAAAAATCACTCTCATAACTCATCAGACGACTGCACAGGAACCGATTTAGGGCGTCACTCCGGCGGCGGCGGCGGCGGCGGCGGGTCATCTTTTAGGATTTATAATATAGAGATAATATAGAGATAGAGACTAGATGGCCTTTATTGCGCGATGCGCAATTTATATAGCCAGCTAATTTATATATGCTAGCCGTTTCCCGTATCTCGTATTCCGTATTCAGTATTCGGTATTCCTTATTCCTTATTCCGTATTCCGTAGTCCGTAGTCCGTAGTCCGTATGTCGTATTCCGTACCCCGTTCCCGTTCTTGTATCCCGTTCCCGTCTCCCGTTCCCGTATCCTGTTCCCGTATCCCGTTCCCGTATCCCGTTACCGTATCCCGTTACCGTATCCCGTTACCGTATCCCGTTACCGTATCCCGTTACCGTATCCCGTTACCGTATCCCGTTACCGTATCCCGTTACCGTATCCCGTTACCGTATCCCGTTCCCGTATCCTGTTCCCTTATCCCGTTCCCGTATCCGGTTCCCGTATCTGGTTCCCGTATCTGGTTCCCGTATCCGGTTCCCGTATCCCGCTCCCGTATCCCGTTCCCGTATCCCGTTCCCGTATCCCGTTCCATTATCCCGTTCCAGTATCCCGTTCTCGTTCCCGTATCCCGTTCTCGTATCCCGTTCCCGTATCCCGTATCCCGTTCCCGTATCCCGTTCCCGTATCCCGTTCGCGTATCCCGATCCCGTTCCCGTATCCTTTTCCCGTAAACCGTATCCCGTATCCCGTTCCCGTATCCCGTTCCCGTATCCTGTTCCCGTATCCCGTTCCCGTATCCCGTTCCCGTATCCCGTTCCCGTATCCCGTTCCCGTATCCTGTTCCCGTATCCCGTTCCCGTATCCCGTTCCCGTATCCCGTTCCCGTATCCCGTTCCCGTATCCCGTTCCCGTATCCCGTTCCGGTATCCCGATCCCGTTCCCGTATCATACAACTGTATCCCTTTCTCTTATCCCGTTCCCGTATTCCGTTCCCGTATCCCGTTCCCATATCCCGTTCCCGTATCCTGTTCCCGTATCCTATTCCCGTATCCCGTTCCCGTATCCCGTTCCCGTATCCCGTTCCCGTATCCCGTTCCCGTATCCCGTTCCCGTATCCCGTATCCCGTTCCCGTATCGCGTTCCCGTATACCGTTCCGTATCCCATTCCCGTATTCCGTATCCCGTTCCCGTATCCCGTTCCCGTATCCAGTGCCCGTATCCCGTTCCCGTATCCCGTTCCCGTATCCCGTTCCCGTATCCCGTTCCCGTATCCCGTTCCCGTATCCCGTTCCCGTATCCCGTTCCCGTATCCCGTTCCTGTATCCCGTTCCTGTATCCCGTTCCCGTATCCCGTTTCCGTATCCCTTTACCCTATCCCGTTCCCGCATCCCGTTCCCGTATCCCGTTCCCCTATCTCGTTCTCGTATCCAGTTCCCGTATTCCGTTCCCGTATTCCGTTCCCGTATTCCGTTCCCGTATTCCGTTCCCGTATTCCGTTCCCATATTCTGTTCCCGTATCCCGTTCCCGTATCCCATATCATGTTCCCGTATCCCATTCCCGTATCCCATTCCCGTATCCCATTCCCGTATCCCATTCCCGTATCCCATTTCCGTATCCCATTCCCGTATCCCATTCCCGTATCCCATTCCTGTATCCCATTCCCGTATCCTATTCCCGTATCCCATTCCCGTACACGATGCCGTATCCCATTCCTGTATCCCGTTGCCGTATCCCGTTCCCGTATCCCGTATCGGGCTCCCACTCCAGTCCCCGTTCTCGTATCCCGTTTCCGTATCTTGTTTCTGTATCCCATTCCCGTATCACGTTCCCGTATCACGTTCCTGTATCCCGTTCCCGTATCCCGTTCTCGTATCCCGTTCCCGTATCTCGTTCCCGTATCCCGTTCCCGTATCCCGTTCCCGTATCCCGTTCCCGTATCCCGTTCCCGTAGCCCGTTCCCGTAGCCCGTTCCCGTGACCCGTTCCCGTATGCCGCTCCCGTATCTTATTCCCGTATCTAGTACACCGTTCCGATATCTCCTTACCATATCTAGTTACCGTATCTCATTCCCGTATCGTGTTCTCGTATCTCGTTCCAGCATCCCTTTCCGTACCCAGTTCCGTATCTTGTTGCCGTATTTCGTTCCCATATCTTCTTACCGTATCTCGTTACCGTGTCGCAGTCTCTGCCAAAACATTTTAGCGGTTTACATGCCTGACATATGTCAACCGGCTTCAACAAAATCTCCCCGGGAGGGAGGTGCGACGTCTGCTAGTCATGCGCTCATTGATGAATTTGGCTGCGGCAGTGTCAGTCTTGGGCAAACTTAAACGACGCTATTTTATTCGACGCAATTATTTTGCAACGTTAGCGTCGGTAATCGTTTACGTTTTACTTCAGCATAAGTTCCCTATCAGCGATTTACAGAATATTTTGGGTGGATATAGGTCAGCAAGAACGGTGCTATCCGTCAGTGTAAATTTGCCGGTCAAGTTTGTCCTCGTTTTGGGTGTTACGGCGGTGTGAAGGATTAAATTGTCCAAAAATATTGCATTTCAACTTCAACTCCAAAATATTAGTCGCACAGCTTTGAGTAACTCATATAATTTGAAGACGGTCGCTGCGCCTGCAAAATGGTGCCCGGATCAGCCTTTTACGTCGAACGGTTTCCGAGCACCAATTTAAATCCTGAATATGCCAATTTTATCATGAAAGTGGTCACAACTTTGCACGTGGCACGCACATCGCTCTGGACGACATGCTATACGCAAGGCCAATCGATTATCTATCACATAGTGTTGCTCGCATATCGCTGCGATTCTCGTTTGCCGAGCAAGTGGCCGGGGAACCGGGCGAAACTTGCCCATTTTTCGCGATTTCACAATGTCGCGTTTCCCATGTTAAACGAATGGCGCACGCGCGCACGTGCCGACGCCGCACCATCGGTCGGATCGACACCAAAACTTGATACGACCTGTTGAATCACCGGACCCAAAAGTGCTGAAAAAATCACCTTCATAACTCATCAGACGGCTGCACAGGAACCGATTTAGGGCGTCACTCCGGCGGCGGCGGCGGCGGCGGCGGCGGGTCATCTTTTAGGATTTATAATTCGTTTCCGTATCCCGTTTCCGTATCCCGTTTCCGTATACTGTTCCCGTATACCGTACCCGTATCCCGTTCCCCGTTCCCGTATCCCGTATCCCGTTCCCGGATCCCTTTCCGTATCCCGTTCCCGTATTTCGTATCCCGTTCCCGTATCCTGTTTCCGTATCCCGTTTCCGGATCTTGTTTCCGTATCCCGTTTCCGTATCCCGTTTCCGTATTCCGTTTCCGTATCCCGTTTCCGTATCCTGTTACCCTATCCAGTTCCCGTATCTCGTTCTCGTATCCCGTTCCCGTATCCCGTTCACGTATAACGTGCCCTATCCCGTTCCCGTATCCCGTTCCCGTACCCCATTTCCGTATCCAGTATCCCATTCCCGTATCCCGTTCCCGTATCCCGTTCCCGTATCCCGTTCCCGTATCCCGTTCCCGTATCCCGTTCCCGTATCCCGTTCCCGTATCCCGTATCCCGTTCCCGTATCCCGTTCCCGTATCCCGTTCCCGTATCCCGTTCCCGTATCCCGTTCCCGTATCCCGTTCCCGTATCCCTTCCATGTATCCCGTTCCCGTATCCCGTTCCCGTATCACGTTCCCATATCCCGTTCCCATATCCCGTTCCCATATCCCGTTCCCGTATGACGTTCCCGTATCCCGTTCCCGTATCCCCTTCCCGTATCCCGTTCCCTATGCCGCTCCTGTATCCCGTTCCCGTATCCCGTTCCCGTATCCCGTTCCCGTATCCCGTTCCCGTATCCCGTTCCCGTATCCCGTTCCCGTATCCCGTTCCCGTATCCCGTTCCCGTTCCGGAATCCCGTTCCCGTATCCTGTTCCCATATCCAGTTCCCATATCCCGTTCCCGTATCTCGTATCCTTTTCCCGTATCCCGTTCCCGTATCCTGTTAACGTATCCCGATCCCGTATCCCGTTCTCTTATCCCGCTCCCGTAACCCGTTCCCGTAACCCGTTCCCGTAATCCGTTCCCGTAACCCGTTCCCATATCTTGTTCCCGTATCCCGTTCCCGTATCCCGTTCCCGTATCCCGTTCCCGTATCCCGTTTCCGTATCCCGTTTCAGTATCCCGTTTCCGTATCCCGTTTCCGTATCCCGTTTCCGTATCCCGTTTCCGTATCCCGTTTCCGCATCCCGTTTCCGTATACTGTTCCCGTATACCGTACCCGTATCCCGTTCCCCGTTCCCGTATCCCGTATCCCGTTCCCGGATCCCTTTCCGTATCCCGTTCCCGTATTTCGTATTCCGTTCCCGTATCCTGTTTCCGTATCCCGTTTCCGGATCCCGTTTCCGTATCCCGTTTCCGTATCCCGTTTCCGTATTCCGTTTCCGTATCCCGTTTCCGTATCCTGTTACCCTATCCAGTTCCCGTATCTCGTTATCGTATCCCGTTCCCGTATCCCGTTCACGTATAACGTGCCCTATCCCGTTCCTGTATCCCGTTCTCGTACCCCATTACCGTATCCAGTATCCCATTCCCGTATCCCGTTCCCGTATCCCGTTCCCGTATCCCGTTCCCGTATCCCGTTCCCGTATCCCGTTCCCGTATCCCGTTCCCGTATCCCGTTCCCGTATCCCTTCCATGTATCCCGTTCCCGTATCCCGTTCCCGTATCCCGTTCCCGTATCCCGTTCCCGTATCCCGTTCCCGTATCCCGTTTCCGTATCCCGTTTCAGTATCCAGTTTCCGTATCCCGTTTCCGTATCCCGTTTCCGTATCCCGTTTCCGTATCCAGTTTCCGTATCCCGTTTCCGTATCCCGTTTCCGTATCCCGTTTCCGTATCCCGTTTCCGTATCCCGTTTCCGTATCCTGTTTCCGTATACTGTTCCCGTATACCGTACCCGTATCCCGTTCCCCGTTCCCGTATCCCGTATCCCGTTCCCGGATCCCTTTCCGTATCCCGCTCCCGTATCTCGTATCCCGTTCCCGTATCCTGTTTCCGTATCCCGTTTCCGGATCCCGTTTCCGTATCCCGTTTCCGTATCCCGTTTCCGTATCCCGTTTCCGTATTCCGTTTCCGTATCCCGTTTCCGTATCCTGTTACCCTATCCAGTTCCCGTATCTCGTTCTCATATCCCGTTCCCGTATCCCGTTCACGTATAACGTGCCCTATCCCGTTCCCGTATCCCGTTCCCGTACCCCATTACCGTATCCAGTATCCCATTCCCGTATCCCGTTCCCGTATCCCGTTCCCGTATCCCGTTCCCGTATCCCGTTCCCGTATCCCGTTCCCGTATCCCGTTCTCGTATCCCGTTCCCGTATCCCGTTCCCGTTCCCGTATCCCGTTCCTGTATCCCGTTCCCGTATCCCGTTCCAGTATCCCGTAACCGTATCCGGTATCCCGTATCCGGTATCCCGTATCCGGTATCCCGTATCCGGTATCCCGTATCCGGTATCCCGTATCCGGTATCCCGTATCCGGTATCCCGTATCCGGTATCCCGTATCCCGTATCCCGTATCCCGTATCCCGTATCCCGTATCCCGTATCCTGTTCTCGTATACCGTATCCTGTATACCGTATACATTGTCCCGCTCCCTCTCCACTTCCCGTTCCCGTTCCCGTTCACGTTCCCGTATCCCGTTTCCATATCTCGTTTCCGCATCCCGTTCCAGTATCACGTTGCAGTATCACGTTCCCGTATCACGTTCCCGTATCACGTTACCGTATCACGTTACCGTATCCCGTTCCCGTATCCCGTTCCCGTTCCCGTATCCCGTTCCCGTATCCCGTATCTCGTTTCCCGTTGCCGTATCTGGTATCCCGTTCACGTATCCGATCCCGTATCCTTTATCCCGCTCCCGTATCCAGTTTCCGAATCCGCTTCCTGTTTCCCGTTCCCGTATCCCGTTCCGTATCTAGTTCCCGTATATTGTATCCCGTGCTCGTATCCCGTTCCCGTATGCCGTTCCCTTATCCCGTTCCCGTATCCCGTATCCCGTTTCCGTATCCCGTTCCCGTATCCCGTTCCCGTATCCCGTTTCCGTATCCCGTTCCCGTATCCTGTTCCCGTATCCTGTTACCGTATCCCGTTCCCGTATCCCTTCCCGTATCTCGTTCCATATCCCGTATCCCGTTCCCGTATCCCATTCCCGTATCCCATTCCCGTATCCGGTATCCCGTATCCCGTTCCCGTTTCCGTATCCCGTTCCCGTATCACGTTCCCATATCCCGTTCCCATATCCCGTTCCCATATCCCGTTCCCGTATGACGTTCCCGTATCCCGTTCCCGTATCCCCTTCCCGTATCCCGTTCCCGTATGCCGCTCCTGTATCCCGTTCCCGTATCCCGTTCCCGTATCCCGTTCCCGTATCCCGTTCCCGTATCCCGTTCCCGTATCCCGTTCCCGTATCCCGTTCCCGTATCCCGTTCCCGTTCCGGAATCCCGTTCCCGTATCCTGTTCCCATATCCAGTTCCCATATCCCGTTCCCGTATCTCGTATCCTTTTCCCGTATCCCGTTCCCGTATCCTGTTAACGTATCCCGATCCCGTATCCCGTTCTCTTATCCCGCTCCCGTAACCCGTTCCCGTAACCCGTTCCCGTAATCCGTTCCCGTAACCCGTTCCCGTAACCCGTTCCCGTAACCCGTTCCCGTAACCCGTTCCCGTAACACGTTCCCGTAACCCGTTCCCGTAACCCGTTCCCGTAACCCGTTCCCGTAACCCGTTCCCGTAACCCGTTCCCGTAACCCGTTCCCGTAACCCGTTCCCGTAACCCGTTCCCGTATCCCGTTCACGTATCACGTTCACGTATCACGTTCACGTATCCCGTTCACGTATCCCGTTCACGTATCCCGTTCACTTATGCCGCTCCCGTATCCCGCTCCCGTATCTCATTCCCGTTTCTTGTACACCGTTCCGATATCTCCTTACCATATCTAGTTAACGTATCTCATTCCCGTATCCTGTTCCCGTATCTCGTTCCAGCATCCCTTTCTCGTACCCAGTTTCCGTATCTTGTTGCCGTATTACGTTCCCATATCTTCTTACCGTATCTCTTTCCCGTGTCGCAGTCTCTGCCAAAACATTTTAGCGGTTTACATGCTTGAAATATGTCAACCGGCTTCAACAAAATCTCCCCGGGAGGGAGGTGCGACGTCAGCTAGTCATGCGCTCATTGATGAATTTGACTGCGGCAGTGGCAGTCTTGGGCAAACTTAAACGATACTATTTTATTCGACGAAATTATTTCGCAACGTTAGCGTTGGTAATCGTTTACGTTTGACTTCAGCATAAGTTACCTATGAGCGTTTTACAGAATATTTTGGGTGCATATAGGTCAGCAAGAACGGTGCTATCCGTCAGTGTAAATTTGCCGGTCAAGTTTGTCCTCGTTTTGGGTGTTACGGCGGTGTGAAGGATTAAATTGTCCAAAAATATTGCATTTCAACTTCAACTCCAAAATATTAGTCGCACAGCTTTGAGTAACTCATATAATTTGAAGACGGTCGCTGCGCCTGCAAAATGGTGCCCGGATCAGCCTTTTACGTCGAACGGTTTCCGAGCACCAATTGAAATCCTGAATATGCCAATTTTATCATGAAAGTGGTCACAACTTTGCACGTGGCACGCACATCGCTCTGGACGACATGCTATAAGCAAGGCCAATCGATTATCTATCACATAGTGTTGCTCGCATATCGCTGCGATTCTCGTTTGCCGAGCAAGTGGCCGGGGAACCGGGCGAAACTTGCCCATTTTTCGCGATTTCACAATGTCGCGTTTCCCATGTTAAACGAATGGCGCACGCGCGCACGTGCCGACGCCGCACCATCGGTCGGATCGACACCAAAACTTGATACGACCTGTTGAATCACCGGACCCAAAAGTGCTGAAAAAATCACCCTCATAACTTATCAGACGGCTGCACAGGAACCGATTTAGGGCGTCACTCCGGCGGCGGCGGCGGCGGCGGCGGGTCATCTTTTAGGATTTATAATTCGTTTCCGTATCCCGTTTCCGTATCCCGTTTCCGTATCCCGTTTCCGTATACTGTTCCCGTATACCGTACCCGTATCCCGTTCCCCGTTCCCGTATCCCGTATCCCGTTCCCGGATCCCTTTCCGTATCCCGTTCCCGTATTTCGTATCCCGTTCCCGTATCCTGTTTCCGTATCCCGTTTCCGGATCTTGTTTCCGTATCCCGTTTCCGTATCCCGTTTCCGTATTCCGTTTCCGTATCCCGTTTCCGTATCCTGTTACCCTATCCAGTTCCCGTATCTCGTTCTCGTATCCCGTTCCCGTATCCCGTTCACGTATAACGTGCCCTATCCCGTTCCCGTATCCCGTTCCCGTACCCCATTACCGTATCCAGTATCCCATTCATGTATCCCGTTCCCGTATCCCGTTCCCGTATCCCGTTCCCGTATCCCGTTCCCGTATCCCGTTCCCGTATCCCGTTCCCGTATCCCGTTCCCGTATCCCGTATCCCGTTCCCGTATCCCGTTCCCGTATCCCGTTCCCGTATCCCGTTCCCGTATCCCGTTCCCGTATCCCGTTCCCGTATCCCGTTCCCGTATCCCGTTCCCGTATCCCTTCCATGTATCCCGTTCCCGTATCCCGTTCCCGTATCCCGTTCCCGTATCCCGTTCCCGTATCCCGTTCCCGTATCCCGTTCCCGTATCCCGTTCCCGTATCCCGTTTCCGTATCCCGTTTCCGTATCCCGTTTCCGTATCCCGTTTCCGTATCCCGTTTCCGTATCCCGTTTCCGTATCCCGTTTCCGTATCCCGTTTCCGTATACTGTTCCCGTATACCGGACCCGTATCCCGTTCCCCGTTCCCGTATTCTGTATCCCGTTCCCGGATCCCTTTCCGTATCCCGTTCCCGTATCTAGTATCCCGTTCCCGTATCCTGTTTCCGTATCCCGTTTCCGGATCCCGTTTCCGTATCCCGTTTCCGTATCCCGTTTCCGTATCCCGTTTCCGTATTCCGTTTCCGTATCCCGTTTCCGTATCATGTTACCCTATCCAGTTCCCGTATCTCGTTCTCGTATCCCTTTCCCGTATCCCGTTCACGTATAACGTGCCCTATCCCGTTCCCGTATCCCGTTCCCGTACCCCATTACCGTATCCAGTATCCCATTCCCGTATCCCGTTCCCGTATCCCGTTCCCGTATCCCGTTCCCGTATCCCGTTCCCGTATCCCGTTCCCGTATCCCGTTCCCGTTCCCGTATCCCGTTCCCGTATCCCGTTCCAGTATCCCGTTCCCGTATCCTGTATCCCGTATCCGGTATCCCGTATCCGGTATCCCGTATCCGGTATCCCGTATCCGGTATCCCGTATCCGGTATCCCGTATCCGGTATCCCGTATCCGGTATCCCGTATCCGGTATTCCGTATCCCGTATCCCGTATCCTGTTCTCGTATACCGTATCCCGTATACCGTATACCGTGTCCCGCTCCCTCTCCACTTCCCGTTCCCGTTCCCGTTCACGTTCCCGTATCCCGTTTCCGTATCTCGTTTCCGCATCCCGTTCCAGTATCACGTTCCAGTATCACGTTCCCGTATCACGTTCCCGTATCACGTTACCGTATCCCGTTCCCGTATCCCGTTCCCGTTCCCGTATCCCGTATCCCGTATCCCGTATCTCGTTTCCCGTTTCCGTATCTCGTATCCCGTTCACGTATCCGATCCCGTATCCTTTATCCCGCTCCCGTATCCAGTTTCCGAATCCGCTTCCTGTTTCCCGTTCCCGTATCCCGTTCCGTATCCAGTTCCCGTATATTGTATCCCGTGCTCGTATCCCGTTCCCGTATGCCGTTCCCTTATCCCGTTCCCGTATCCCGTTTCCGTATCCCGTTCCCGTATCCCGTTCCCGTATCCCGTTCCCGTATCCCGTTCCCGTATCCCGTTCCCGTATCCCGTTCCCGTATCCCGTTCCCGTATCCCGTTCCCATATCCTGTTCCCGTATCCTGTTCCCGTATCCCGTTCCCGTATCCCTTCCCGTATCTCGTTCCATATCCCGTATCCCGTTCCCGTATCCCATTCCCGTATCCCATTCCCGTATCCGGTATCCCGCATCCCGTTCCCGTTTCCGTATCCCGTTCCCGTATCACGTTCCCATATCCCGTTCCCATATCCCGTTCCCATATCCCGTTCCCATATCCCGTTCCCGTATGACGTTCCCGTATCCCGTTCCCGTATCCCCTTCCCGTATCCCGTTCCCGTATGCCGCTCCCGTATCCCGTTCCCGTATCCCGTTCCCGTATCCCGTTCCCGTATCCCGTTCCCGTATCCCGTTCCCGTATCCCGTTCCCGTTCCGGAATCCCGTTCCCGTATTCTGTTCCCATATCCAGTTCCCATATCCCGTTCCCGTATCTCGTATTCTTTTCCCGTATCCCGTTCCCGTATCCTGTTAACGTATCCCGATCCCGTATCCCGTTCTCTTATCCCGCTCCCGTAACCCGTTCCCGTAACCCGTTCCCGTAATCCGTTCCCGTAACCCGTTCCCGTAACCCGTTCCCGTAACCCGTTCCCGTAACCCGTTCCCGTAACCCGTTCCCGTAACCCGTTCCCGTAACCCGTTCCCGTATCCCATTCACGTATCACGTTCACGTATCCCGTTCCCGTATCCCGTTCACTTATGCCGCTCCCGTATCCCGCTCCCGTATCTCATTCCCGTTTCTTGTACACCGTTCCGATATCTCCTTACCATATCTAGTTAACGTATCTCATTCCCGTATCCTGTTCCCGTATCTCGTTCCAGCATCCCTTTCTCGTACCCAGTTTCCGTATCTTGTTGCCGTATTTCGTTCCCATATCTTCTTACCGTATCTCTTTCCCGTGTCGCAGTCTCTGCCAAAACATTTTAGCGGTTTACATGCCTGAAATATGTCAACCGGCTTCAACAAAATCTCCCCGGGAGGGAGGTGCGACGTCAGCTAGTCATGCGCTCATTGATGAATTTGACTGCGGCAGTGGCAGTCTTGGGCAAACTTAAACGATACTATTTTATTCGACGAAATTATTTCGCAACGTTAGCGTTGGTAATCGTTTACGTTTGACTTCAGCATAAGTTACCTATGAGCGTTTTACAGAATATTTTGGGTGGATATAGGTCAGCAAGAACGGTGCTATCCGTCAGTGTAAATTTGCCGGTCAAGTTTGTCCTCGTTTTGGGTGTTACGGCGGTGTGAAGGATTAAATTGTCCAAAAATATTGCATTTCAACTTCAACTCCAAAATATTAGTCGCACAGCTTTGAGTAACTCATATAATTTGAAGACGGTCGCTGCGCCTGCAAAATGGTGCCCGGATCAGCCTTTTACGTCGAACGGTTTCCGAGCACCAATTTAAATCCTGAATATGCCAATTTTATCATGAAAGTGGTCACAACTTTGCACGTGGCACGCACATCGCTCTGGACGACATGCTATACGCAAGGCCAATCGATTATCTATCACATAGTGTTGCTCGCATATCGCTGCGATTCTCGTTTGCCGAGCAAGCGGCCGGGGAACCGGGCGAAACTTGCCCATTTTTCGCGATTTCACAATGTCGCGTTTCCCATGTTAAACGAATGGCGCACGCGCGCACGTGCCGACGCCGCACCATCGGTCGGATCGACACCAAAACTTGATACGACCTGTTGAATCACGGGACCCAAAAGTGCTGAAAAAAAATCACCCTCATAACTCATCAGACGGCTGCACAGGAACCGATTTAGGGCGTCACTCCGGCGGCGGCGGCGGCGGCGGCGGGTCATCTTTTAGGATTTATAATTCGTTTCCGTATCCCGTTTCCGTATCCCGTTTCCGTATACTGTTCCCGTATACCGTACCCGTATCCCGTTCCCCGTTCCCGTATCCCGTATCCCGTTCCCGGATCCCTTTCCGTATCCCGTTCCCGTATTTCGTATCCCGTTCCCGTATCCTGTTTCCGTATCCCGTTTCCGGATCTTGTTTCCGTATCCCGTTTCCGTATCCCGTTTCCGTATTCCGTTTCCGTATCCCGTTTCCGTATCTTGTTACCCTATCCAGTTCCCGTATCTCGTTCTCGTATCCCGTTCCCGTATCCCGTTCACGTATAACGTGCCCTATCCCGTTCCCGTATCCCGTTCCCGTACCCCATTACCGTATCCAGTATCCCGTTCCCGTATCCCGTTCCCGTATCCCGTTCCCGTATCCCGTTCCCGTATCCCGTTCCCGTATCCCGTTCCCGTATCCCGTTCCCGTATCCCGTATCCCGTTCCCGTATCCCGTTCCCGTATCCCGTTCCCGTATCCCGTTCCCGTATCCCGTTCCCGTATCCCGTTCCCGTATCCCGTTCCCGTATCCCGTTCCCGTATCCCTTCCATGTATCCCGTTCCCGTATCCCGTTCCCCTATCCCGTTCCCGTATCCCGTTCCCGTATCCCGTTCCCGTATCCCGTTCCCGTATCCCGTTCCCGTATCCCGTTTCCGTATCCCGTTTCCGTATCCCGTTTCCGTATCCCGTTTCCGTATCCCGTTTCCGTATCCCGTTTCCGTATCCCGTTTCCGTATACTGTTCCCGTATACCGGACCCGTATCCCGTTCCCCGTTCCCGTATTCTGTATCCCGTTCCCGGATCCCTTTCCGTATCCCGTTCCCGTATCTAGTATCCCGTTCCCGTATCCTGTTTCCGTATCCCGTTTCCGGATCCCGTTTCCGTATCCCGTTTCCGTATCCCGTTTCCGTATCCCGTTTCCGTATTCCGTTTCCGTATCCCGTTTCCGTATCCTGTTACCCTATCCAGTTCCCGTATCTCGTTCTCGTATCCCTTTCCCGTATCCTGTTCACGTATAACGTGCCCTATCCCGTTCCCGTATCCCGTTCCCGTACCCCATTACCGTATCCAGTATCCCATTCCCGTATCCCGTTCCCGTATCCCGTTCCCGTATCCCGTTCCCGTATCCCGTTCCCGTATCCCGTTCCCGTATCCCGTTCCCGTATCCCGTTCCCGTTCCCGTATCCCGTTCCCGTATCCCGTTCCCGTATCCCGTTCCAGTATCCCGTTCCCGTATCCTGTATCCCGTATCCGGTATCCCGTATCCGGTATCCCGTATCCGGTATCCCGTATCCGGTATCCCGTATCCGGTATCCCGTATCCGGTATCCCGTATCCGGTATCCCGTATCCGGTATCCCGTATCCGGTATCCCGTATCCCGTATCCCGTATCTTGTATCCCGTATCCTGTTCTCGTATACCGTATCCCGTATACCGTATACCGTGTCCCGCTCCCTCTCCACTTCCCGTTCCCGTTCCCGTTCGCGTTCCCGTATCCCGTTTCCGTATCTCGTTTCCGCATCCCGTTCCAGTATCACGTTCCAGTATCACGTTCCCGTATCACGTTCCCGTATCACGTTACCGTATCCCGTTCCCGTATCCCGTTCCCGTTCCCGTATCCCGTATCCCGTATCCCGTATCTCGTTTCCCGTTTCCGTATCTCGTATCCCGTTCACGTATCCGATCCCGTATCCTTTATCCCGCTCCCGTATCCAGTTTCCGAATCCGCTTCCTGTTTCCCGTTCCCGTATCCCGTTCCGTATCCAGTTCCCGTATATTGTATCCCGTGCTCGATCCCGTTCCCGTATGCCGTTCCCTTATCCCGTTCCCGTATCCCGTTTCCGTATCCCGTTCCCGTATCCCGTTCCCGTATCCCGTTCCCGTATCCCGTTCCCGTATCCCGTTCCCGTATCCCGTTCCCATATCCTGTTCCCGTATCCTGTTCCCGTATCCCGTTCCCGTATCCCTTCCCGTATCTCGTTCCATATCCCGTATCCCGTTCCCGTATCCCATTCCCGTATCCCATTCCCGTATCCCATTCCCGTATCCGGTATCCCGCATCCCGTTCCCGTTTCCGTATCCCGTTCCCGTATCACGTTCCCATATCCCGTTCCCATATCCCGTTCCCATATCCCGTTCCCATATCCCGTTCCCGTATGACGTTCCCGTATCCCGTTCCCGTATCCCCTTCCCGTATCCCGTTCCCGTATGCCGCTCCCGTATCCCGTTCCCGTATCCCGTTCCCGTATCCCGTTCCCGTATCCCGTTCCCGTATCCCGTTCCCGTATCCCGTTCCCGTATCCCGTTCCCGTTCCGGAATCCCGTTCCCGTATTCTGTTCCCATATCCAGTTCCCATACCCCGTTCCCGTATCTCGTATTCTTTTCCCGTATCCCGTTCCCGTATCCTGTTAACGTATCCCGATCCCGTATCCCGTTCTCTTATCCCGCTCCCGTAACCCGTTCCCGTAACCCGTTCCCGTAATCCGTTCCCGTAACCCGTTCCCGTAACCCGTTCCCGTAACCCGTTCCCGTAACCCGTTCCCGTAACCCGTTCCCGTAACCCGTTCCCGTAACCCGTTCCCGTAACCCGTTCCCGTATCCCGTTCACGTATCACGTTCACGTATCCCGTTCCCGTATCCCGTTCACTTATGCCGCTCCCGTATCCCGCTCCCGTATCTCATTCCCGTTTCTTGTACACCGTTCCGATATCTCCTTACCATATCTAGTTAACGTATCTCATTCCCGTATCCTGTTCCCGTATCTCGTTCCAGCATCCCTTTCTCGTACCCAGTTTCCGTATCTTGTTGCCGTATTTCGTTCCCATATCTTCTTACCGTATCTCTTTCCCGTGTCGCAGTCTCTGCCAAAACATTTTAGCGGTTTACATGCCTGAAATATGTCAACCGGCTTCAACAAAATCTCCCCGGGAGGGAGGTGCGACGTCAGCTAGTCATGCGCTCATTGATGAATTTGACTGCGGCAGTGGCAGTCTTGGGCAAACTTAAACGATACTATTTTATTCGACGAAATTATTTCGCAACGTTAGCGTTGGTAATCGTTTACGTTTGACTTCAGCATAAGTTACCTATGAGCGTTTTACAGAATATTTTGGGTGGATATAGGTCAGCAAGAACGGTGCTATCCGTCAGTGTAAATTTGCCGGTCAAGTTTGTCCTCGTTTTGGGTGTTACGGCGGTGTGAAGGATTAAATTGTCCAAAAATATTGCATTTCAACTTCAACTCCAAAATATTAGTCGCACAGCTTTGAGTAACTCATATAATTTGAAGACGGTCGCTGCGCCTGCAAAATGGTGCCCGGATCAGCCTTTTACGTCGAACGGTTTCCGAGCACCAATTTAAATCCTGAATATGCCAATTTTATCATGAAAGTGGTCACAACTTTGCACGTGGCACGCACATCGCTCTGGACGACATGCTATACGCAAGGCCAATCGATTATCTATCACATAGTGTTGCTCGCATATCGCTGCGATTCTCGTTTGCCGAGCAAGCGGCCGGGGAACCGGGCGAAACTTGCCCATTTTTCGCGATTTCACAATGTCGCGTTTCCCATGTTAAACGAATGGTGCACGCGCGCACGTGCCGACGCCGCACCATCGGTCGGATCGACACCAAAACTTGATACGACCTGTTGAATCACGGGACCCAAAAGTGCTGAAAAAAATCACCCTCATAACTCATCAGACGGCTGCACAGGAACCGATTTAGGGCGTCACTCCGGCGGCGGCGGCGGCGGCGGCGGGTCATCTTTTAGGATTTATAATATAGAGACTAGATGGCCTTTATTGCGCGATGCGCAATTTATATAGCCAGCTTATTTATATATGCTATCCGTTTCCAGTGTCCCGTATTCCGTATTCAGTATTCCGTATTCAGTATTCTGTATTCAGTATTCCGTATTCAGTATTCCGTATTCAGTATTCCGCATTCAGTATTCCGTATTCAGTATTCCGTATTCAGTATTCCGTATTCAGTATTCCGTATTCAGTATTCCGTATTCAGTATTCCGTATTCAGTATTCCGTATTTATTATTCCGTATTACATATTCCGTATCTCGTTTCTCGTATTCCGTATTCTGTATTCTGTATTCCGTATTCCGTATTACGTATTACGTATTACGTATCCCAACCCGTTCCCGTATCCCGTATCCCGTATCCCGTTACAGTATCCCGTTACCGTATCCCGTTACCGTATCCCGTTACCGTATTCCATTACCGTATCCCGTTACCGTATCCCGTTACCGTATCCCGTTACCGTATACCGTTACCGTATCCCGTTACCGTATCCCGTTACCGTATCCCGTTACCGTATCCCGTTACCGTATCCCGTTACCGTATCCCGTTACCGTATCCCGTTACCGTATCCCGTTTCCCCGTTCCTGTATACTGTTACCGTATTCCGTTCCCGTATCCCGTTCCCGTATTCCGTTCCCGTATCCAGTTCTCGCATCCCGTTCCCGTATCCATTTCCCGTATCTCTTTTCCGTATCCCGTTCCCGTATCCCGTATCCCATTTCCGTATCCCGTTCCTGTATCCCGTTCCTGTATCCCGTTCCTGTATCCCGTTCCCGTATCCCGTTGCCGTATCATGTTCCCGTATCCCGTTCCCGTATCCCGTTCCTGTATCCCGTTCCCGTTCCCGTATCCCGTTCCCGTTTCCCGTATCCCGTTCCCGTATCCCATTCCCGTATCCCGTTCCCGTATCCCGTTCCCGTATCCCGTTCCCGTATCCCGTTCCCGTATCCCGTTCCCGTATCCCGTTCCCGTATCCCGTTCCCGTATCCCGTTGCCGTATCCCGTTGCCGTATCCCGTTCCCGTATCCCGTTCCCGTAACATGTATCCGTTTCTGTATCCCGTGCCCGTATCCCGTATACTGTTCCCGTATCCTGTTCTCGCATCCAGTTCCCATACCCCGTTCCCGTATCCCGTTCCCGTATCCCGTATCCCGTTCCCGTATCCCGTTCCCGTATCCCGTTCCCGTATCCCGTTCCCGTATCCCGTTCCCGTATCCCGTTCCCGTATCCCGTTCCAGTATCCCGTTCCCGTATCCCGTTCCCGTATCCCGTTCCCGTATCCTGTTCCTGTATCCCGTTCCTGTATCCCGTATCCCGTTGGAGTATCCCGTATCTCGTTTCCCGTTTCCGTATCTCGTATCCCCTTCACGTATCCGATCCCATATCCTTTATCCCGCTCCCGTATCCAGTTTCCGAAACCCCTTCCGGTTTCCCGTTCCGTATCCAGTTCCCGTATATCGCGTTTATCCCGACATCTTATATCCCGTTCCCGTATCCCGTTTCCGTATACCGTTCGCGTATCCGGGATACTTTAATCAGATCCCGTATCCAGTTACCGTATCCCGTTCCCTTATCCCGCTCCCGTATTTCATTCCCGTATCTCGTACACCGTTCCGATATCTCCTTACCATATCTAGTTCCCGTACCTCATTCCCGTGTCCTGTTCCCGTATCTAGTTCCAGCATCCCTTTCTCGTACCCAGTTTCCGTATCTTGTTGCCGTATTTCGTTCCATATCTTATTACCGTATCTCGTTGCCGCATCGCAGTCTCTGCCAAAACATTCTAGCGGTTTAAATGCCTGAAATCTGTCAACCGGCTTCCACAAAATCTCTTCGCGAAGGAGGTGCGACGTCAGCTAGTCATGCGCTCATGGATGAATTTGACTGAAGCAGTGTCAGCCTTGGGCAAAATTAAACGATCGCAGTGTGTGGTAGTATTACATAATATACACGCATTATAAATGACTCACGATAATATCTGTACCTACCACGAGCGAGCCGGGCGTTACGTTATTGCGGGCGGCAGCTATCGCCGGGGGCAGACTACGCAAGCCAACGAGCCCGACGTTACGTTATTGCGTGAGGGAGCTATCGCCGGCCGCCGGCCGGCGCCCGACTGGCGCATAGCTTCGGTAATCGTTTACGTTTGACTTCTGCATAAGTTACCTATGAGCGATTAGCAAAATATTTTGGGTGGATATAGGTCAGCAAGAACGGCGCTACCCGTCTGTGTAAATTTTCCGGTCAAGTTTGTCATTATTTTGGGTGTTACGGCGGTGTGAAGCATTAAATAATACAAAAATATTGCATTTCAACTTGAACGCCAAAATATTAGTCTCACAGCTTTGAGTAACAATTATAATTTGAAGAGGGTCACTGCGTCTGCAAATTGGTGCCCGGATCAGCGTTCTACGTTGAACAGTTTCCGAGCACCAATTTAAATCCTGAATAGGCCAATTTTATCATTAAAGTTGTCACAACTTTGCACGTGGCACGCGCATTGTTCTCAACAACATTTTATACGCCAGGCCAATCGATTATCTATCACATAGCGTTGCTCGCGTACCGCTGCGACTCTTGGTTGCCGAGCAAGTGACCGGGGAACCGCGAGGAACTTGCCCGTTTTTCGCGATTTCCGAATGTCGCGTTCCCCATGTTAAACGAAAGGCGCACGCGCGCATGCGCCGACACCGCACCTTTGGTCTTATTAAGCTGAAAATTTAATACGACCTGTTGAATCACGGAACCCAAAACGTCTAAAAAAAATCACTCTCATAACTCATCAGACGACTGCACAGGAACCGATTTAGGGCGTCACTCCGGCGGCGGCGGCGGCGGCGGCGGGTCATCTTTTAGGATTTATAATATAGAGATAATATAGAGATAGAGACTAGATGGCCTTTATTGCGCGATGCGCAATTTATATAGCCAGCTAATTTATATATGCTAGCCGTTTCCCGTATCTCGTATTCCGTATTCAGTATTCGGTATTCCTTATTCCTTATTCCGTATTCCGTAGTCCGTAGTCCGTAGTCCGTATGTCGTATTCCGTACCCCGTTCCCGTTCTTGTATCCCGTTCCCGTCTCCCGTTCCCGTATCCTGTTCCCGTATCCCGTTCCCGTATCCCGTTACCGTATCCCGTTACCGTATCCCGTTACCGTATCCCGTTACCGTATCCCGTTACCGTATCCCGTTACCGTATCCCGTTACCGTATCCCGTTACCGTATCCCGTTACCGTATCCCGTTCCCGTATCCTGTTCCCTTATCCCGTTCCCGTATCCGGTTCCCGTATCTGGTTCCCGTATCTGGTTCCCGTATCCGGTTCCCGTATCCCGCTCCCGTATCCCGTTCCCGTATCCCGTTCCCGTATCCCGTTCCATTATCCCGTTCCAGTATCCCGTTCTCGTTCCCGTATCCCGTTCTCGTATCCCGTTCCCGTATCCCGTATCCCGTTCCCGTATCCCGTTCCCGTATCCCGTTCGCGTATCCCGATCCCGTTCCCGTATCCTTTTCCCGTAAACCGTATCCCGTATCCCGTTCCCGTATCCCGTTCCCGTATCCTGTTCCCGTATCCCGTTCCCGTATCCCGTTCCCGTATCCCGTTCCCGTATCCCGTTCCCGTATCCTGTTCCCGTATCCCGTTCCCGTATCCCGTTCCCGTATCCCGTTCCCGTATCCCGTTCCCGTATCCCGTTCCCGTATCCCGTTCCGGTATCCCGATCCCGTTCCCGTATCATACAACTGTATCCCTTTCTCTTATCCCGTTCCCGTATTCCGTTCCCGTATCCCGTTCCCATATCCCGTTCCCGTATCCTGTTCCCGTATCCTATTCCCGTATCCCGTTCCCGTATCCCGTTCCCGTATCCCGTTCCCGTATCCCGTTCCCGTATCCCGTTCCCGTATCCCGTATCCCGTTCCCGTATCGCGTTCCCGTATACCGTTCCGTATCCCATTCCCGTATTCCGTATCCCGTTCCCGTATCCCGTTCCCGTATCCAGTGCCCGTATCCCGTTCCCGTATCCCGTTCCCGTATCCCGTTCCCGTATCCCGTTCCCGTATCCCGTTCCCGTATCCCGTTCCCGTATCCCGTTCCCGTATCCCGTTCCTGTATCCCGTTCCTGTATCCCGTTCCCGTATCCCGTTTCCGTATCCCTTTACCCTATCCCGTTCCCGCATCCCGTTCCCGTATCCCGTTCCCCTATCTCGTTCTCGTATCCAGTTCCCGTATTCCGTTCCCGTATTCCGTTCCCGTATTCCGTTCCCGTATTCCGTTCCCGTATTCCGTTCCCATATTCTGTTCCCGTATCCCGTTCCCGTATCCCATATCATGTTCCCGTATCCCATTCCCGTATCCCATTCCCGTATCCCATTCCCGTATCCCATTCCCGTATCCCATTTCCGTATCCCATTCCCGTATCCCATTCCCGTATCCCATTCCTGTATCCCATTCCCGTATCCTATTCCCGTATCCCATTCCCGTACACGATGCCGTATCCCATTCCTGTATCCCGTTGCCGTATCCCGTTCCCGTATCCCGTATCGGGCTCCCACTCCAGTCCCCGTTCTCGTATCCCGTTTCCGTATCTTGTTTCTGTATCCCATTCCCGTATCACGTTCCCGTATCACGTTCCTGTATCCCGTTCCCGTATCCCGTTCTCGTATCCCGTTCCCGTATCTCGTTCCCGTATCCCGTTCCCGTATCCCGTTCCCGTATCCCGTTCCCGTATCCCGTTCCCGTAGCCCGTTCCCGTAGCCCGTTCCCGTGACCCGTTCCCGTATGCCGCTCCCGTATCTTATTCCCGTATCTAGTACACCGTTCCGATATCTCCTTACCATATCTAGTTACCGTATCTCATTCCCGTATCGTGTTCTCGTATCTCGTTCCAGCATCCCTTTCCGTACCCAGTTCCGTATCTTGTTGCCGTATTTCGTTCCCATATCTTCTTACCGTATCTCGTTACCGTGTCGCAGTCTCTGCCAAAACATTTTAGCGGTTTACATGCCTGACATATGTCAACCGGCTTCAACAAAATCTCCCCGGGAGGGAGGTGCGACGTCTGCTAGTCATGCGCTCATTGATGAATTTGGCTGCGGCAGTGTCAGTCTTGGGCAAACTTAAACGACGCTATTTTATTCGACGCAATTATTTTGCAACGTTAGCGTCGGTAATCGTTTACGTTTTACTTCAGCATAAGTTCCCTATCAGCGATTTACAGAATATTTTGGGTGGATATAGGTCAGCAAGAACGGTGCTATCCGTCAGTGTAAATTTGCCGGTCAAGTTTGTCCTCGTTTTGGGTGTTACGGCGGTGTGAAGGATTAAATTGTCCAAAAATATTGCATTTCAACTTCAACTCCAAAATATTAGTCGCACAGCTTTGAGTAACTCATATAATTTGAAGACGGTCGCTGCGCCTGCAAAATGGTGCCCGGATCAGCCTTTTACGTCGAACGGTTTCCGAGCACCAATTTAAATCCTGAATATGCCAATTTTATCATGAAAGTGGTCACAACTTTGCACGTGGCACGCACATCGCTCTGGACGACATGCTATACGCAAGGCCAATCGATTATCTATCACATAGTGTTGCTCGCATATCGCTGCGATTCTCGTTTGCCGAGCAAGTGGCCGGGGAACCGGGCGAAACTTGCCCATTTTTCGCGATTTCACAATGTCGCGTTTCCCATGTTAAACGAATGGCGCACGCGCGCACGTGCCGACGCCGCACCATCGGTCGGATCGACACCAAAACTTGATACGACCTGTTGAATCACCGGACCCAAAAGTGCTGAAAAAATCACCTTCATAACTCATCAGACGGCTGCACAGGAACCGATTTAGGGCGTCACTCCGGCGGCGGCGGCGGCGGCGGCGGCGGGTCATCTTTTAGGATTTATAATTCGTTTCCGTATCCCGTTTCCGTATCCCGTTTCCGTATACTGTTCCCGTATACCGTACCCGTATCCCGTTCCCCGTTCCCGTATCCCGTATCCCGTTCCCGGATCCCTTTCCGTATCCCGTTCCCGTATTTCGTATCCCGTTCCCGTATCCTGTTTCCGTATCCCGTTTCCGGATCTTGTTTCCGTATCCCGTTTCCGTATCCCGTTTCCGTATTCCGTTTCCGTATCCCGTTTCCGTATCCTGTTACCCTATCCAGTTCCCGTATCTCGTTCTCGTATCCCGTTCCCGTATCCCGTTCACGTATAACGTGCCCTATCCCGTTCCCGTATCCCGTTCCCGTACCCCATTTCCGTATCCAGTATCCCATTCCCGTATCCCGTTCCCGTATCCCGTTCCCGTATCCCGTTCCCGTATCCCGTTCCCGTATCCCGTTCCCGTATCCCGTTCCCGTATCCCGTATCCCGTTCCCGTATCCCGTTCCCGTATCCCGTTCCCGTATCCCGTTCCCGTATCCCGTTCCCGTATCCCGTTCCCGTATCCCTTCCATGTATCCCGTTCCCGTATCCCGTTCCCGTATCCCGTTCCCGTATCCCGTTCCCGTATCCCGTTTCCGTATCCCGTTTCCGTATCCCGTTTCCGTATCCCGTTTCCGTATCCCGTTTCCGTATCCCGTTTCCGTATCCCGTTTCCGTATACTGTTCCCGTATACCGGACCCGTATCCCGTTCCCCGTTCCCGTATTCTGTATCCCGTTCCCGGATCCCTTTCCGTATCCCGTTCCCGTATCTAGTATCCCGTTCCCGTATCCTGTTTCCGTATCCCGTTTCCGGATCCCGTTTCCGTATCCCGTTTCCGTATCCCGTTTCCGTATCCCGTTTTCGTATCCCGTTTCCGTATTCCGTTTCCGTATCCCGTTTCCGTATCCTGTTACCCTATCCAGTTCCCGTATCTCGTTCTCGTATCCCGTTCCCGTATCCCGTTCACGTATAACGTGCCCTATCCCGTTCCCGTATCCCGTTCCCGTACCCCATTACCGTATCCAGTATCCCATTCCCGTATCCCGTTCCCGTATCCCGTTCCCGTATCCCGTTCCCGTATCCCGTTCCCGTATCCCGTTCCCGTATCCCGTTCCCGTATCCCGCTCCCGTATCCTGTATCCCGTATCCGGTATCCCATATCCGGTATCCCGTATCCGGTATCCCGTATCCGGTATCCCGTATCCGGTATCCCGTATCCGGTATCCCGTATCCCGTATCCCGTATCCCGTATCCCGTATCCTGTTCTCGTATACCGTATCCCGTATACCGTATACCGTGTCCCGCTCCCTCTCCACTTCCCGTTCCCGTTCCCGTTCACGTTCCCGTATCCCGTTTCCGTATCTCGTTTCCGCATCCCGTTCCAGTATCACGTTCCAGTATCACGTTCCCGTATCACGTTCCCGTATCACGTTACCGTATCCCGTTCCCGTATCCCGTTCCCGTTCCCGTATCCCGTATCCCGTATCCCGTATCTCGTTTCCCGTTTCCGTATCTCGTATCCCGTTCACGTATCCGATCCCGTATCCTTTATCCCGCTCCCGTATCCAGTTTCCGAATCCGCTTCCTGTTTCCCGTTCCCGTATCCCGTTCCGTATCCAGTTCCCGTATATTGTATCCCGTGCTCGTATCCCGTTCCCGTATGCCGTTCCCTTATCCCGTTCCCGTATCCCGTTTCCGTATCCCGTTCCCGTATCCCGTTCCCGTATCCCGTTCCCGTATCCCGTTCCCGTATCCCGTTCCCGTATCCCGTTCCCGTATCCCGTTCCCATATCCTGTTCCCGTATCCTGTTCCCGTATCCCGTTCCCGTATCCCTTCCCGTATCTCGTTCCATATCCCGTATCCCGTTCCCGTATCCCATTCCCGTATCCCATTCCCGTATCCGGTATCCCGCATCCCGTTCCCGTTTCCGTATCCCGTTCCCGTATCACGTTCCCATATCCCGTTCCCATATCCCGTTCCCATATCCCGTTCCCGTATGACGTTCCCGTATCCCGTTCCCGTATCCCCTTCCCGTATCCCGTTCCCGTATGCCGCTCCCGTATCCCGTTCCCGTATCCCGTTCCCGTATCCCGTTCCCGTATCCCGTTCCCGTATCCCGTTCCCGTATCCCGTTCCCGTATCCCGTTCCCGTTCCGGAATCCCGTTCCCGTATCCTGTTCCCATATCCAGTTCCCATATCCCGTTCCCGTATCTCGTATCCTTTTCCCGTATCCCGTTCCCGTATCCTGTTAACGTATCCCGATCCCGTATCCCGTTCTCTTATCCCGCTCCCGTAACCCGTTCCCGTAACCCGTTCCCGTAATCCGTTCCCGTAACCCGTTCCCGTAACCCGTTCCCGTAACCCGTTCCCGTAACCCGTTCCCGTAACCCGTTCCCGTAACCCGTTCCCGTAACCCGTTCCCGTAACCCGTTCCCGTATCCCGTTCACGTATCACGTTCACGTATCCCGTTCCCGTATCCCGTTCACTTATGCCGCTCCCGTATCCCGCTCCCGTATCTCATTCCCGTTTCTTGTACACCGTTCCGATATCTCCTTACCATATCTAGTTAACGTATCTCATTCCCGTATCCTGTTCCCGTATCTCGTTCCAGCATCCCTTTCTCGTACCCAGTTTCCGTATCTTGTTGCCGTATTTCGTTCCCATATCTTCTTACCGTATCTCTTTCCCGTGTCGCAGTCTCTGCCAAAACATTTTAGCGGTTTACATGCCTGAAATATGTCAACCGGCTTCAACAAAATCTCCCCGGGAGGGAGGTGCGACGTCAGCTAGTCATGCGCTCATTGATGAATTTGACTGCGGCAGTGGCAGTCTTGGGCAAACTTAAACGATACTATTTTATTCGACGAAATTATTTCGCAACGTTAGCGTTGGTAATCGTTTACGTTTGACTTCAGCATAAGTTACCTATGAGCGTTTTACAGAATATTTTGGGTGGATATAGGTCAGCAAGAACGGTGCTATCCGTCAGTGTAAATTTGCCGGTCAAGTTTGTCCTCGTTTTGGGTGTTACGGCGGTGTGAAGGATTAAATTGTCCAAAAATATTGCATTTCAACTTCAACTCCAAAATATTAGTCGCACAGCTTTGAGTAACTCATATAATTTGAAGACGGTCGCTGCGCCTGCAAAATGGTGCCCGGATCAGCCTTTTACGTCGAACGGTTTCCGAGCACCAATTTAAATCCTGAATATGCCAATTTTATCATGAAAGTGGTCACAACTTTGCACGTGGCACGCACATCGCTCTGGACGACATGCTATACGCAAGGCCATTCGATTATCTATCACATAGTGTTGCTCGCATATCGCTGCGATTCTCGTTTGCCGAGCAAGCGGCCGGGGAACCGGGCGAAACTTGCCCATTTTTCGCGATTTCACAATGTCGCGTTTCCCATGTTAAACGAATGGCGCACGCGCGCACGTGCCGACGCCGCACCATCGGTCGGATCGACACCAAAACTTGATACGACCTGTTGAATCACGGGACCCAAAAGTGCTGAAAAAATCACCCTCATAACTCATCAGACGGCTGCACAGGAACCGATTTAGGGCGTCACTCCGGCGGCGGCGGCGGCGGCGGCGGGTCATCTTTAGGATTTATAATATAGAGACTAGATGGCCTTTATTGCGCGATGCGCAATTTATATAGCCAGCTTATTTATATATGCTATCCGTTTCCAGTGTCCCGTATTCCGTATTCAGTATTCCGTATTCAGTATTCCGTATTCAGTATTCCGTATTCAGTATTCCGTATTCAGTATTCCGTATTCAGTATTCCGTATTCAGTATTCCGTATTCCGTATTCAGTATTCCGTATTCCGTATTCCGTATTCAGTATTCCGTATTTATTATTCCGTATTACATATTCCGTATCTCGTTTCTCGTATTCCGTATTCTGTATTCTGTATTCCGTATTCCGTATTACGTATTACGTATTACGTATCCCAACCCGTTCCCGTATCCCGTATCCCGTATCCCGTTACAGTATCCCGTTACCGTATCCCGTTACCGTATCCCGTTACCGTATTCCATTACCGTATCCCGTTACCGTATCCCGTTACCGTATCCCGTTACCGTATCCCGTTACCGTATACCGTTACCGTATCCCGTTACCGTATCCCGTTACCGTATCCCGTTACCGTATCCCGTTACCGTATCCCGTTACCGTATCCCGTTACCGTATCCCGTTTCCCCGTTCCTGTATACTGTTACCGTATTCCGTTCCCGTATCCCGTTCCCGTATTCCGTTCCCGTATCCAGTTCTCGTATCCCGTTCCCGTATCCATTTCCCGTATCTCTTTTCCGTATCCCGTTCCCGTATCCCGTATCCCATTTCCGTATCCCGTTCCTGTATCCCGTTCCTGTATCCCGTTCCTGTATCCCGTTCCCGTATCCCGTTGCCGTATCATGTTCCCGTATCCCGTTCCCGTATCCCGTTCCTGTATCCCGTTCCCGTTCCCGTATCCCGTTCCCGTTTCCCGTATCCCGTTCCCGTATCCCATTCCCGTATCCCGTTCCCGTATCCCGTTCCCGTATCCCGTTCCCGTATCCCGTTCCCGTATCCCGTTCCCGTATCCCGTTCCCGTATCCCGTTCCCGTATCCCGTTCCCGTATCCCGTTCCCGTATCCCGTTCCCGTATCCCGTTCCCGTATCCCGTTGCCGTATCCCGTTGCCGTATCCCGTTCCCGTATCCCGTTCCCGTAACATGTTTCCGTTTCTGTATCCCGTGCCCGTATCCCGTATACTGTTCCCGTATCCTGTTCTCGCATCCAGTTCCCATACCCCGTTCCCGTATCCCGTTCCCGTATCCCGTATCCCGTTCCCGTATCCCGTTCCCGTATCCCGTTCCCGTATCCCGTTCCCGTGTCCCGTTCCCGTATCCCGTTCCCGTATCCCGTTCCAGTATCCCGTTCCCGTATCCCGTTCCCGTATCCCGTTCCCGTATCCTGTTCCTGTATCCCGTTCCTGTATCCCGTATCCCGTTGGAGTATCCCGTATCTCGTTTCCCGTTTCCGTATCTCGTATCCCCTTCACGTATCCGATCCCATATCCTTTATCCCGCTCCCGTATCCAGTTTCCGAAACCCCTTCCGGTTTCCCGTTCCGTATCCAGTTCCCGTATATCGCGTTTATCCCGACATCTTATATCCCGTTCCCGTATCCCGTTTCCGTATACCGTTCGCGTATCCGGGATACTTTAATCAGATCCCGTATCCAGTTACCGTATCCCGTTCCCTTATCCCGCTCCCGTATTTCATTCCCGTATCTCGTACACCGTTCCGATATCTCCTTACCATATCTAGTTCCCGTATCTCATTCCCGTGTCCTGTTCCCGTATCTAGTTCCAGCATCCCTTTCTCGTACCCAGTTTCCGTATCTTGTTGCCGTATTTCGTTCCATATCTTATTACCGTATCTCGTTGCCGCATCGCAGTCTCTGCCAAAACATTCTAGCGGTTTAAATGCCTGAAATCTGTCAACCGGCTTCCACAAAATCTCTTCGCGAAGGAGGTGCGACGTCAGCTAGTCATGCGCTCATGGATGAATTTGACTGAAGCAGTGTCAGCCTTGGGCAAAATTAAACGATCGCAGTGTGTGGTAGTATTACATAATATACACGCATTATAAATGACTCACGATAATATCTGTACCTACCACGAGCGAGCCGGGCGTTACGTTATTGCGGGCGGCAGCTATCGCCGGGGGCAGACTACGCAAGCCAACGAGCCCGACGTTACGTTATTGCGTGAGGGAGCTATCGCCGGCCGCCGGCCGGCGCCCGACTGGCGCATAGCTTCGGTAATCGTTTACGTTTGACTTCTGCATAAGTTACCTATGAGCGATTAGCAAAATATTTTGGGTGGATATAGGTCAGCAAGAACGGCGCTACCCGTCTGTGTAAATTTTCCGGTGAAGTTTGTCATTATTTTGGGTGTTACGGCGGTGTGAAGCATTAAATGGTACAAAAATATTGCATTTCAACTTGAACGCCAAAATATTAGTCTCACAGCTTTGAGTAACAATTATAATTTGAAGAGGGTCACTGCGTCTGCAAATTGGTGCCCGGATCAGCGTTCTACGTTGAACAGTTTCCGAGCACCAATTTAAATCCTGAATAGGCCAATTTTATCATTAAAGTGGTCACAACTTTGCACGTGGCACGCGCATTGTTCTCAACAACATTTTATACGCCAGGCCAATCGATTATCTATCACATAGCGTTGCTCGCGTACCGCTGCGACTCTTGGTTGCCGAGCAAGTGACCGGGGAACCGCGAGGAACTTGCCCGTTTTTCGCGATTTCCGAATGTCGCGTTCCCCATGTTAAACGAATGGCGCACGCGCGCATGCGCCGACACCGCACCTTTGGTCTTATTAAGCTGAAAATTTAATACGACCTGTTGAATCACAGAACCCAAAACGTCTGAAAAAATCACTCTCATAACTCATCAGACAACTGCACAGGAACCGATTTAGGGCGTCACTCCGGCGGCGGCGGCGGCGGCGGCGGCGGGTCATCTTTTAGGATTTATAATATAGAGATAATATAGAGATAGAGACTAGATGGCCTTTATTGCGCGATGCGCAATTTATATAGCCAGCTAATTTATATATGCTAGCCGTTTCCCGTATCTCGTATTCCGTATTCAGTATTCGGTATTCCTTATTCCTTATTCCGTATTCCGTAGTCCGTAGTCCGTAGTCCGTATGTCGTATTCCGTACCCCGTTCCCGTTCTTGTATCCCGTTCCCGTCTCCCGTTCCCGTATCCTGTTCCCGTATCCCGTTCCCGTATCCCGTTACCGTATCCCGTTACCGTATCCCGTTACCGTATCCCGTTACCGTATCCCGTTACCGTATCCCGTTACCGTATCCCGTTACCGTATCCCGTTACCGTATCCCGTTGCCGTATCCCGTTACCGTATCCTGTTCCCTTATCCCGTTCCCGTATCCGGTTCCCGTATCTGGTTCCCGCATCTGGTTCCCGTATCTGGTTCCCGTATCCGGTTCCCGTATCCCGTTCCCGTATCCCGTTCCCGTATCCCGTTCCCGTATCCCGTTCCATTATCCCGTTCCAGTATCCCGTTCTCGTTCCTGTATCCCGTTCCCGTATCCCGTTCCCGTATCCCGTATCCCGTTCCCGTATCCCGTTCCCGTATCCCGTTCGCGTATCCCGACCCCGTTCCCGTATCCTATTCCCGTAAACCGTATCCCGTATCCCGTTCCCGTATCCCGTTCCCGTATCCTGATCCCGTATCCCGTTCCCGTATCCCGTTCCCGTATCCCGTTCCCGTATTCCGTTCCCGTATCCCGTTCCCGTATCCCGTTCCCGTATCCCGTTCCCGTATCCCGTTCCCTTATCCCGTTCCCCTATCCCGTTCCCGTATCCCGTTCCCGTATCCCGATCCCATTCCCGTATCATACAACTGTATCCCTTTCTCTTATCCCGTTCCCGTATCCCGTTCCCGTATCCCATTCCCATATCCCGTTCCCGTATCCTGTTCCCGTATCCTATTCCCGTATCCCGTTCCCGTATCCCGTTCCCGTATCCCGTTCCCGTATCCCGTTCCCGTATCCCGTTCCCGTATCCCGTTCCCGTATCCCGTATCCCGTTCCCGTATCGCGTTCCCGTATACCGTTCCGTATCCCATTCCCGTATTCCGTATCCCGTTCCCGTATCCCGTTCCCGTATCCCGTTCCCGTATCCCCTTCCCGTATCCCGTTCCCGTATCCCGTTCCCGTATCCCGTTCCCGTATCCCGTTCCCGTATCCCGTTCCCGTATCCCGTTCCCGTATCCCGTTCCCGTATCCCGTTCCTGTATCCCGTTCCCGTATCCTGTTTCCGTATCCCTTTACCCTATCCCGTTCCCGCATCCCGTTCCCGTATCCCGTTCCCCTATCTCGTTCTCGTATCCAGTTCCCGTATTCCGTTCCCGTATTCCGTTCCCGTATTCCGTTCCCGTATTCCGTTCCCGTATTCCGTTCCCGTATTATGTTCCCGTATCCCGTTCCCGTATCCCATATCATGTTCCCGTATCCCATTCCCGTATCCCATTCCCGTATCCCATTCCCGTATCCCATTCCCGTATCCCATTCCCGTATCCCATTTCCGTATCCCATTCCCGTATCCAATTCCCGTATCCCATTCCTGTATCCCATTCCCGTATCCCATTCCCGTATCCCATTCCCGTACCCGATGCCGTATCCCATTCCTGTATCCCGTTGCCGTATCCCGTTCCAGTATCCCGTATCGGGCTCCCACTCCAGTCCCCGTTCTCGTATCCCGTTTCCGTATCTTGTTTCTGTATCCCATTCCCGCATCACGTTCCCGTATCACGTTCCTGTATCCCGTTCCCGTATCCCGTTCCCGTATCCCGTTCCCGTATCTCGTTCCCGTATCCCGTTCCCGTATCCCGTTCCAGTATCCCGTTCCCGTATCCCGTTCCCGTAGCCCGTTCCCGTAGCCCGTTCCCGTAGCCCGTTCCCGTGACCCGTTCCCGTATGCCGCTCCCGTATCTTATTCCCGTATCTAGTACACCGTTCCGATATCTCCTTACCATATCTAGTTACCGTATCTCATTCCCGTATCGTGTTCTCGTATCTCGTTCCAGCATCCCTTTCCGTACCCAGTTCCGTATCTTGTTGCCGTATTTCGTTCCCATATCTTCTTACCGTATCTCGTTCCCGTGTCGCAGTCTCTGCCAAAACATTTTAGCGGTTTACATGCCTGACATATGTCAACCGGCTTCAACAAAATCTCCCCGGGAGGGAGGTGCGACGTCTGCTAGTCATGCGCTCATTGATGAATTTGGCTGCGGCAGTGTCAGTCTTGGGCAAACTTAAACGACGCTATTTTATTCGACGCAATTATTTTGCAACGTTAGCGTCGGTAATCGTTTACGTTTGACTTCAGCATAAGTTCCCTATCAGCGATTTACAGAATATTTTGGGTGGATATAGGTCAGCAAGAACAGTGCTATCCGTCTGTGTAAATTTGCCGGTCAAGTTTGTCCTCGTTTTGGGTGTTACGGTGGTGTGAAGGATTGCATTGTCCAAAAATATTGCATTTCAACTTCAACTCCAAAATATTAGTCACACAGCTTTGAGTAACACATCTAATTTGAAGACGGTCGCTGCGCCTGCAAAATGGTGCCCGGTTCAGCCTTCTACGTCGAACGGTTTCCGAGCACCAATTGTAATCCTGAATATGCCAATTTTATCATGAAAGTGGTCACACCTTTGCACGTGGCACGCGCATCGCTCTGGCCGACATCCTATACGCAAGGCCAATCGATTATCTATCACATAGTGTTGCTCGCATATCGCTGCGATTCTCGGTTGCCGAGCAAGCGGCCGGGGAACCGGGCGAAACTTGCCCGATTTTCGCGATTTCACAATGTCGCGTTTCCCATGTTAAACGAATGGCGCACGCGCGCACGTGCCGACGCCGCACCGTCGGTCGGATCAACACTAAAACTTGATACGACCTGTTGAATCACGGGACCCAAAAGTGCTGAAAAAAATCACCCTCATAACTCATCAGACGACTGCACAGGAACCGATTTAGGGCGTCACTCCGGCGGCGGCGGCGGCGGCGGCGGCGGGTCATCTTTTAGGATTTATAATATAGGGATACACTAGAGGGACTATAGGAGTGAACTATAGGAATAGGAGGGACTATAGAGGGACTATAGGAATAGACTAGAGGAACTATCTATTATATAGCTAGCTAATTTATATAGCCAGCCGTATCCCGTATCCCGTATCCCGTATTCCGTATTCCGTATTCCGTATCCCGTTACCGTATCCCGTTCTCGTATCCCGTTTCCGTATATCGTTCCCGTATCCCGTTCTCGTATCCCGTTCCCGTATCCCGTCTCCCGTTCCCGTATCCCGTTCCCGTATCCCGTTCCCGTATCCCGTTCCCGTATCCCGTTCCCGTATCCCGTTCCCGTATCCCGTTCCCGTATCCCGTTCCCGTATCCCGTTCCCGTATCCCGTATCCCGTTCCCGTATCCCGTTCCCGTATCCCGTTCCCGTATCCCGTTCCCGTATCGCGTTCAGGTATCCCGTTCCCGTATCACAGTCCCGTATCCCGCTCCCGTATCCAGTTACCGTATCCCGTTTCCATATCCCGTGTTTCGTATCCCGTATTTCTTATCCCGTATTTCGTATCCCGTATTTCGCATCCCGTATTTCGTATCCCGTATTTCGTATCCCGTATCCCTTATCCCGTTCCCTTATCCCGTTCCCGTATCTCTTTCCCGTATCTCGTTCCCGTATATCGTTCTCGTATCTCGTTCCCGTATCTCGTTCCCGTATCTCGTTCCCGTATCTCGTTCCCGTATCTCGTTCCCGTATCTCGTTCCCGTATCTCGTTCCCATATCTCGTTCCCGTATCTCGTTCCCGTATCTCGTTCCCTTATCTCGTTCCCGTATCTCGTTCCCGTATCTCGTTCCCCAATCCTCTACCCTGTTCCCGTATCCAGTTCCCGGATTCCGGATCCCGTGCCCGTGCCCGCATCCCGTATCCCCTTCCCGTATCTCGTTCCCGTATCTCGTTCCCGTATCTCGTTCCCGTATCTCGTTCCCGTATCTCGTTCCCGTATCTCGTTCCCGTATCTCGTTCCCGTATCTCTTTCCCGTATCTCGTTCCCGTATCTCGTTCCCGTAACTCGTTCCCGTATCACGTTCCCGTATCCCGTTCCCGTAACCCGTTCCCGTATCCCGTTCCCGTATCCCGTTCCCGTATCCCGTTCCCGTATCCCGTATCCCGTTCCCGTATCCCGTTCCCGTATCCCGTTCCCGTATCCCGTTCCCGTATCCCGTTCCCGTATCCCGTTCCCGTATCCCGTTCCCGTATCCCGTTCCCGTATCCCGTTCCCGTATCCCGTTCCCGTATCTCGTTCCCGTATCTCCTTTCCGTATCCCGTTCCCGTATCCCGTTCCCGTATCCCGTTCCCGTATCCCGTTCCCGTATCCAGTTCCCGTATCCCGTTCCCGTATCCCGTTTCCGTAACCCGTTCCTTTATCTTTTTCCCGTATTCTGTTCCCGTATCATGTTCCCGTATCCTGTATCCCACTCCCGTATCCCGTTCCCGTGTCACGTTCCCGTATCACGTTCCCGTATAACGTTCTTGTATCCCGTTCTCGTATCCCGTTCCCGTATCTCGTTCCCGTATGCCGTTTCCGTATCTCGTTCCCGTTCCCGTATCCCGTTTCCATATCTTGTTCCGGTATCCTGTTCCCGTATCCCGTTCCCATATCCCGTTCCCGTGTCCCGTATCTCGTTCCCGTATCCCGTTCCCGTATCCCGTTCCCGTATCCCGTTCCCGTATCCCGTTCCCGTATCCCGTTCCCGTGTCCCGTTCACGTATCCCGTTCCCGTATCCCGTTCCCGTATCCCGTTCCCGTATCCCGTTCCCGTATCTCGTTTCCGTATCCAGTTCTCGTATCCAGTTCCCGTGTCCGGTTCCCGTATCCGGTTCCCGTATCCGGTTCCCGTATCCGGTTCCCGTATCCGGTTCCCGTATCCGGTTCCCGTATCCGGTTCCCGTATCCGGTTCCCGTATCCGGTTCCCGTACCCCGTTCCCATATCCCGTTCCCGTATTCCATTCCCGTATCCCATTCCCGTATCCCGTTCCCGTAACCCGTTTCCGTATCTCGCTCCCGTATCTCTTTCCCATATCCCGTTTCCGTATCCCGTTACCGTATCGCATTACCGTATCCCGTTACCGTATCCCGTTACCGTATCCCGTTACCGTATCCCGTTACCGTATCCCGTTACCGTATCCCGTTACCGTATCCCGTTACCGTATCCCGTTACCGTATCCCGTTCCCGTATCCCGTCCCCGTATCCCGTCCCCGTATCCCGGTCCCGTATCCCGTTCCCGTATCCTGTTTCCGTATCCTGTTCCTGTTCCTGTATCCCGTTCCCGGATCATGTATCCCGATCCCGTATCCCGTTCCCGTATCACGTTCCCGTATCACGTTCCCGTATCACGTTCCCGTATTACGTTCCCGTATCCCGTTCCCGTATCCCGTTCCCGTATCCCGTTCCCGTATCCCGTTCCCGTATCCCGTTCCCGTATCTCGTTCCCGTACCCCGTTCCCGTATCACGTTCCCGTTCCCGCATCCCGTTTTCATATCTTGTTCCGGTGTCCTGTTCCCGTATCTCGTTCCCATATCCCGTTCCCGTGTCCCGTATCCCGTCCTGTGTACCGTATCCCGTTCCCGTATCCCGTTCCCGTATCCCGTTCCCGTATCCCTTTCCCGTATCCCTTTCCCGTATCCCTTTCCCGTATCCCTTTCCCGTATCCCTTTCCCGTATCTCTTTCCCGTATCCCGTTCCCGTATCCCGTTCCCGTATCCCGTTCCCGTATCCCGTTCCCGTATCCCGTTTCCGTATCCCGTTCCCGTATCCCGTTCCCGTATCCCGTTCCCGTATCCCGTTCCCATATCCCGTTTCCGTATCCCGTTCCCGTATCCCTTTCCCGTATCCCTTTCCCCTAGCCCGTTCCCGTAACCCGTTCCCGTATCCCGTTCCCGTATCCCGTTCCCGTATCCCGTTCCCGTATCCCGTTCCCGTATCCCGTTCCCGTATCCCGTTCCCGTATCACATTCCCGTATCCCGTTCCCGTATCCCGTTCCCGTATCCCGTTCCCGTATCCCGTATTTCGTTCCCGTATCCCGTTCCACATTATCCCGTTCCTGTATCCCGTTCCCGTATCCCGTTCCCGTATCCCGTTCCCGTATCCTGTTCCCGTATCCCGTTCCCGTATCCCGTTCCCGTATCCCGTTCCCATATCCCGTTCCCGTATCCAGTTCCCGTATCCCGTTCCCGTATCTCGTTCCCGTATCTCGTACGCCGTTCCGATATCTCCTTACCATATCTAGTTCTCGCATCTCATTCCCGTATCCAGTTCCCGTATCTCATTCCAGCATACCTTTCCCTTACCCAGTTTCCGTATCTTGTTCCCGTATTTCGTTCCCATATCTTCTTACCGTATATCGTTCCCGTGCCACAGTCTCTGCCAAAATGTTTTAGCGGTTTAAATGACTGAAATCTGTCAACCGGCTTCAACAAAATCTCCCGCGAGGGAAGTGCGACGTCAGCTAGTCATGCGCTCATTGATGAATTTGACTGAAGCAGTGTCACAGTCTTGGGCAAAATTAAGCGATGCTATTTTATTCGACGAAATTATTTCGCAACGTTAGCGTCGGTATTCGTTTACGTTTGACTTCAGCATAAGTTACCTATGAGCGATTTGCAGAGTATTTGTGGTGGATGTGGTGAAATCAGCAAGAACGGCGCTATCCGTCTGTGTAAATTTGCCAGTCAAGTTTGTCCTTGTTTTGCGTGTTACGGCGGTGTGAAAGATTAAATTGTCCAAAAATATTGCATTTCAATTTCAACGCCAAAATATTAGTCACACAGCTTTGAGTAACACATATAATTTGAAGACGGTACCTCCGCCTGCAAAATGGTGCTCGGATCAGCGTTCTACGTCGAGCGGTTTCCTAGTACAAGTTTAAATCCTGAATATGCCAATTTTATCATGAAAGTGGTCACAACTTTGCTCGCGGCACGCGCATCGTTCTGGACGACATCTGATACGCCAGGCCAAGTGATTATCTATCACATAGTGTTGCTGGCATACCGCTGTGACTCTTGGTGGCTGAGCCAGCGGCCGGGGAAACGCGCTGGATTTGCCTGTTTTTCGCGATTGCAGAATGTCGCGTTTCCCATGTTAAACGAATGGCGCACGCGCTCACGTGCCGACGCCCACCGTCGGTCGGATCGATGCCAAAACTTGATACGACCTGTTGAATCACGGGACCCAAAAGTTCTGAAAAAAAAACTCTTCGACCTCATCAAACGGCTGCACAGGAACCGATTTAGGGCGTCACTCCGGCGGCGGCGGCGGCGGCGGTGGCGGCGGGTCATCTTGTAGAATTTATAAAGTAGACTAGAAGGCCTGTATTGCGCCATGCGCAATTTATATAGCCAGATAATTGATATAGCCAGCCGTATTCCGTATCCCGTATTGCGTATTGCGTATTGCGTATTGCGTATTCCGTATTCCGTATTCCGTATTCCGTGTTCCGTATTCCACATTCTGTATCCAGTTCCCGGATCCAGTTCCCTGATCCTGTTCCCGTATCCCGTATCCCGTATCCCGTATCCCGTATCCCGTATCCCGTATCCCGTATCCCGTATCCCGTATCCCGTATCCCGTATCCCGTATCCCGTATCCCGTATCCCGTATCCCGTATCCCGTATCCCGTATCCCGTATCCCGTATCCCGTATCCCGTATCCCGTATCCCGTATCCCGTATCCCGTATCCCGTTCCCGTATATGTGGACACATCAACTAGGTATGAGGGGCCCAACCGTAGCCATGGTTTTCAGAAGCTTATTTCTTAGCAGCTATTCGAATTGTAATTATTTTTTTTTAAAGTGTCGTAATTTTTGTAAAAAAAGTGTCGAAATTGTCGAATTGACTGAAAACTTACACACAAAAACGTTCATGTCGTAAAACTATCCGCTGGTATTTCCTTTCCTCAAGCACAAAGTGTACCTTAACAACAAATAGGGCACATTGACGCCATGATATGCCCGTTTTTCTGCTACCAAAACTTCATTTAAATTCCTGTCAACTGCCCTCAAGAATAGTAAAAATATCATGCTGATCCCTTTCATTGTTCCAATGCACTGATATTTTTTCCAAATGCTTTTATGATATTGAAACCTGCAATATTTCCGAACAAAGTATGGATTTATGCCTCGAAAACGGGGGAGGGACAACCTCCCCCCCCCCCCCCCAGTCTGACGAATGGGGGACGGTGTCTCCCGCCCCCTTCCTACGGCGACGCCCTTGCCTGTCATACTGCATTCTCCATCCTTGTAACGTGCCTTTTCATCCGTTTTGTTTGACGTTTTCAACGCCTGGGAAGGGGGCTCTTTCAACGATCGAGAAGGGGGCCCTTTCAACGATCGGGAAGGGGGCCCTTTCGAGGCGCTGCCCCCCTGGACGAAATCCTGGCTACGTGCCTGATAGGAGGGTGCAAAACAGTAAGTACCTCTACGATGTTCAATTTTCCAGCATTTCCAAGATCTCAACAGACATATTCAAGGATTTTCAATCATTATACTGAAAGCCCATCTGACCTTCTGCTTCTTCCATGAACATCTGACCTTCGTCGAGGCACCATCCATTTTTACAAACGACTTATTGCCGTCTTCTTTCCGGGAATCGGCCGGCTCAATGCCCGGAAGATTGTCAGTTAACCTGTTATGTGTCATCTTTACCTACTTTTTATAACCTGAAATTAAGCTAAATTAACTAAACTGACATGCAAATCTCTAATAGACACATATTTCTGGCAGTTCAACGAACACAAGCATGTTCAATGGGGAGTGCGATCACTTGGTAATGACGCCTGTTGTGTTCCCTAATGCGCAAGAAAGCAATCAAGAACTTACCATTTCAACCGGAACATTTTAACATTAATTCTTCTTGAAATGGGAACTTTGATTCTAAACAATCACTATCAAAACTCACAAACTTCAAATTTATGAGACGCTATTCAAACGTAAATCATACCCATTTCGCCGTTATCAAGTCCAGACATATCTCACCGTTATGCTCTCTATAACAACAGTATACAATCGGAGACTTTCCCGGTAAAGTGGTCTTATATGGGTAAAGTGGTCTTTATGGAAAAAGACCGCTGGTGCGTCCTAAGCGAACCAACTCGCGCAGTTGAAGGGAATCAAAATAGAGATTGGGTTCAGGGTCTCAAATGGCTGACATTTCCCGTGTTGCCAAGTCAGATCTATTAGCCAACACATGTTGGCCAAGTACCAACGAATATAATTGTATCGGCTCTATTTTACCAAACACTAACAAACGAAGTATAATATAATTACTGGAAGAATGTACTTACATTTGACATAAACATACCTACCTACTGTTATCATGTAATTACTGATAGTATCGTTCCATCACTAAACGATTACTATATCTTTTAAAATAAGTCTCGTTTCTGTATAAAATGCCGGCACTATATTGTTTCTCAGCTGCGACTCTCTTCTGAAAGGGTAAACGATATTACCATGGCAAGTACCTACAATCTACTGCTAGACATTAGACAACTATTAGGGACTGATAGATTCACTCGATACTGCCCGCACGATACTGTTTTAATCTATTTACGAAACGAAGTAAAAAAGGAAAGAAAAGAAAACAGAAGAAAGGAGCACAAACCAAAGGTGTATCCAAGTAAGTTCCTAAAAATGTAATATTGAACTTTTATGACGGTAACAAACACACCTATAATGCATTTCTACTATTTATTCAAGCCGGATGCAGTTATTGTTTACCGCATGCCTATATGTGTTTCACAAAGTTGCATACGCATGCGTTAATATCCGCACCGCAATGTGAAAGAGCTGAAACGCAAAAGTTTGCTTACAACTGTAATAGTGACAAACGCATCGAGACAGGGGCGGATCCAGGGGGAGGGGCAGGGCACAGGGGCACGTGCCCTCCTCGAAACATCTGAGGAGGGCCCTTTTCGGCGGGCGCAGCGCGCCGAAAAGGGCCGACGAGACCGCGCGAAGCGCGGTATCATGGATTCTCTAAGAGTCTGGAGACCACGCAAAGTGGTCTTAGAGAGTTTAGCGCACTTCAGAGGCCCTTCAGGGCCCCTCTCTGAAAGACCAGAGGGCCCCATGAACGTTCAAAGGGCGCCTGTGCAGGTCAGAGGGCCCCTGGTTAGACCAAAAGGGCCCCTGGGCGAGTCTGAAGAGCCCTGAACATGCCGAATGTCCCCTAGCCAGCACAGAGGGGTTCCTGGGCAGGTTGAAGGGGCCCCTGAGCATGTCGGCAGGGCGACAAAGCAGCCAGCGCAGTTCCTTACCAGGTCGAAAGGGTCCCTGAGCAGGCTGGAATGCCCCTGGACATACCCAGAGGCCCCCTGGGAAGCTGAAAGGGCCCTGTGCAAGTCAGAGGGGCCTCTGACCAGACCGAAAGGGCCCTGGGTGGGTCAGAAGGGCCCTTGAACATGCCGAATGGGCCCCTAGCCAGCACAGAGGGGTCCCAGGGCAAGTCGGAGGGCCCCCTTAGCATGTCGGCAGGGCGACAAAGCAGCCAGCCCAGTCCCTTGTCAGGTCGGAAGGGCCTCTTAGAAGGCTGAAGGGCCCCTGGACAGACCAGAGGGCCCCCATGTAGTTCAAAAGGCCCTTTTGCAAGTCGGAGGGGCCCCTGACCAGACCGAAAGGGACCTTGGGTGGGTCAGAAGGGTCCTGAACATGCCGAATGCGCCCCTAGCCAGCACAGAGGGGCCACTGGGTAGGTCGGAGGGGCCCCTGAGCACGTCGGCAGGGCAAAAAAGCAGCAGCGTAGTACCTTGCTAGGTCGGAAGGGCCCCTTAGAAGGCTAGAGGGTCCCTGGAAATTTTAAAGGGCCCATGTGGAGGTCAGAGGGTCTGCTGGGTCATTGCAATGATCGGGAATAGGGCCCTTTCAACGCTCGGGAAGGGGGTCCTGTCGAGCCCCCCCCCCCCCCTTGGGAGAAATACTGGATACGTGCCTGGGCCCTATGTCGGTCTGAGTGCCTTGTCAGGTCTCAATATGTCCTCGCTGGGTCTGAGAAAGCCCTACGTCTGTCGGCGAGGGCCTTTGCTAGTTCTGAGAGGGCCCTGAGGTGGTTTGCGAGGGTCCTGGCCGGGCCTGGGAGGGCTCTACGCCCGCTTAGGAGGGCCTGAGCAAGCCTTAGAGGGACCGTACGCTGGTTTGAGAGGCCCAGTCCTAGTCCTGAGTGGACCCTACAGAGATGTCAGAGATGGCCCTTGTCGGGCTTGAAATGGGCCTGCACCTGTTTGAGAGGACCCTTTCCAGGCCTCAGATGGCCCTAAGCCGGTCCGAGAGGGCCCTTACTAGGCGACAGAGGACCCTATACCGGACACCAGGCGAGCCATCTGGGCCGGCCTGAGCCAGAGGCCTGGTCGGAACCCTCTCAGGCCTGGCAATAGCTGGCTCAAACGGACGGAGGGCCATTCAAGTCTGGCAATGGCCCTCTCAGACTTAGAAAGGGTCCTCTCAGGCCCACCGATAGTACTCTCAAAGAGACTGAGGTACCTCTTTTACCGACCTTAGGGCCCTCTCACACCGGCACAGAACCCCCTCAGAACGACCGAAGGCCCTTTCAGACCTACCGGTGGTCCTCCAGACCAGCATATGGCGCTCTCAAGTCTTGCAATGGCCCTACAAGACTGGCATAGGGCCAGTGGCGTGGCCGACAGGGAGAGGTGTGGGTCCGGTCTCCCACTCTCAGAAGGCGGGGGGTCGACCCCCCCGCCCCATACACACACTTTTTTTCGGGGAAAGTTAACAATTTATCATAAGAAAATCCCTTTGCAACAGTCAAAATACCGCCATCCTCAGTTTAAAACTGGAAAATTTCGCGCCGCTTCGCGGCATGACACAAGTTTCGCAATTGCTTATACAAATTTGGAAAATGCGAAAATTAATTTCATTAAATGTCTGGCAGAGGCTCTCCTTGGTGGTAATTGCTGGCCCCAGGTCCCACTTGCTTCATACAATATTAACTTTCAAGTGGGATACATGTTTACACTGGCTAGACTTACACTGGCAACACTGGCCAGCTATACACAGTTATAAACTGTCTTTTTTAACACGGCTCTTACCATCAGTAGCGTCCCCAGGATTCACTCCAGGAGGGAGCAATTTTTTATCAGGGGGTATAAGGTAACCCCACCAAAAAAAAAACGATTTGGCCCACTATATTTTTAGAGGGGCATATTTTCAACATTTTTCCCTGCAAAAAAAAAAAAAAAAAATCATCTTTGGAGCATCTTTGAAAATAGGGACCTTCGGGACCTATTTCCAAAGGGGCACATACGGCCAAGGGGGCACGTACGGACCTTCAGGGGGAGGTCAATTGCCCCGACCCCCGTGGGCCCCACCCCTTGGGTACGCCTATACTTACCATCAAATCAGGGCTTACAAAAGCTCAACTGGACGAGAAAATAGCGGCCAGCAAGCTGCCAGTCGGAATTGAAGCTCGAACAAAAAAAAATACATATAGGAAGAACACTTCATATGGTATCAATTTGGAATATAGTCTACACTCTATTTCGGAGCAAATGGTTGTCAAAAATGACGCGTTGCTTTTGTGAAAATAACTTTTCGGGACGCGTGACAGCGGTGTGTACAAAATTCACGTGTGATTCTCACGAAGTTCCCAATGGCAATTGTGCAATCGAAATAAAACAAACTATAGGCAGGTACCTAGGTTGAGATAGGTACTTCTAGCTCAAACCTTATCGGAAGTATCTGCCCCCTCCCGGATTTTGTCAATAACCTAGAAACTATGATAGATATCAACGTGAAACTTTCAGTACTTTATCCTGCATCAAGTCTTCTCACCAAATTTCAATTAAATTGATGTTGTATTTTGGGAGATAATGTTAATGGAGATAATAATTTAATGACGCCATGCCATGCCATTTTTGGTGGAAAAAACTATAAATGTTGGAAAAATTGTAGAAAATATAGTTTTGAAGCAAATTGCAAATAAAAAACGTCAAAAGAAAGAAAATGGCATTTTCTTCAAAATAGCGATCTCGGATATCCAAAATTGTGAGTTCTGTAACCAAAAAATGGGGGAAATGTTTTTTTCGGGAAAACAAATCCACATTTTTGTTTTGTGAGTTTGAAAAGTGAATTTCTTAAGCTAAAATACCAAAATAAGGTGACCGGCCCAAATACGCGGAGGGAGAAAATGGGGCTACCTCTTTGCCACAAATAGATGCCCCAAACGGAGAGAGGCTGGATCCGCCAGTGCCTCCCACCGATTGGGCCCCCCCCCCCAAAAAAAAAAGAGAAAAAAAAACGACGGCTGAATCCGCCAGTGCATGTTTAGCTAGTCTGCCCAGTTCCGAAAAAGACGACGCGGACGCAAAGACGCGGAAATCGGCACCCGCGGTTGCTGGAGCGATGCCCAACTTGCTGCACCCGGAAGAGCTAATAGTGGGGACCAGGCCAGGACCAGCTCCCAAAGCCATCTCTCCTCAGGCTCCTCCAGATCCACAGGGACTATTTATGCGCGGAAAAGTTGTTCTGCCTCTTGCTGCTTTCAAACCATTTGCACCGTTACCAGTTGTTTGTTACAGTTCGGTACATATGCATAGTTATTATTATCATATGTACTATTGAGCGCTGACCGCCACCGGTCATCGTGATTTACTATCCGAGGCTAGTTAATGTATATGACAAACTAACTTCATTTCAATATTTTGCATCATACCGAGATGTGCAACCAGGAAAGGGGTTAACTGAGGCGTGGCTCCACTGGTCTCCACTCGTCTGGTTCCAATATTAAAATTTCGTTTTCCACGCTCTAAAATTCACATGTTCACGCCGCTTCGCGGCGTCACATCATCATAACGAAGACATCATCATCACCATCATCATAACGAAGTAATCGTCATCGTCTTCGGTTCGTCGTAACGCTGAATTGAATGAATAACATTTTTAGCTTCATATGGTCTACAAGGCCCTTCTCCTATATTTCTGGGTTTTATCAGGGAAACCCGTAAAAAATCGCCGCCTGGCGGCGCTAAATAAAAAGGACCTACTGTAACATGAAAATTAACATTATAAATGCTGCAAAGGCTTTAATACACGTTAAACAAATGTGGTTACATTTTTTCCGTCATTTCAGCCGAGCCACCACTCAAAAATTATCGGCGACGCCCCTGCATAGGGCCCTCTTAGGCCTATCAAGGGCCTTTTCAGACTGGTATGGGACTCTTTCAGGCCTGACGAGGGCCCTCTTAGGCTTGTCAAGGGCTTTATCATACCTGAAAATATACTCTCAGACCGACTGGATGCCCTTTCAGACCTGCAAAAACGCTCGGGGCCCTTTTCAGCTCGAGGGCCCCTTGACGTCTGATGTGCCCCCCCCCCCGAAATGTTTTCCTGGATCCGCCCCTGGATCGAGGTGCAAAGTGAATAATCATTGAGCTTCGGCGGCAAACATAGGAGGTTCACAGCGATGCTCCGCGCGCGATTTTAGCCGTTTTCACGAAGGATTTTGCTTTTGTGGAAATCGGGGCGTTTGGGGCGTTTGGGGCGATTGGGGCGATTGGGGCGATTGGGGCGATTGGGGTGATTGGGGCGGTTCGGGTAAATGGGTCAATAGCTTGTAAGAACACGGATTTTCCCGGTGATTTTTGGTATCAATCACAATTTGATGAATGAATGTATAAGTATATGCTCTTACAATGCAATATTTACCGTTTGTTTGCTTTGAATATTCACATTCATGAACAAATCTGTCAATTTTGGGTTGTGTTAGTTCCTTCTACAAAACATACCGAAAACGCCCCAAAAGAGGCTAAAAAATTATACTAGATAATCAGCTTTTATTAAATAAAATACGCAATTGACAGTTAGTTAGGGAAAACTGAAGATATTTATGGTAAAGAAATATAACATCATGATGAAAAACGCAATAAAATGTCAAAAGCATAGACAGACCTTAATTTAACGTCGCTCCGTCTCGCTGAGATCGTCCAATTTAGAGCGGTAACTTCGTTGGTTTCCGAAAACCGGAACAATCCATACGCATTTCGAATCACACCACGTGTTTTTTATTCGATTAATTGATTAATTGATGAATCTCACACAAAAAAAAGCTGAAAAGACCACAGAAAAAGCACTTATAAACCCATGAAACATGCGGGCTTTCTGCATCCACTGGTAATGAAATATCAAAAATGGCTGCTCTAGATCGAACGGACGCCATTGCTGGGCGCAGACCACGGCTCTGCGCATGCGCAACGTGACGTCAGGCGACCGGCCGGCTGGTCGCCATGGTGACCAGCCAGCCGGCCGGCGCCGGAGCCACGTGTGCAACGTGACGGCAAGCAAACGGCCGTCCCGTCGCCATGGTGACCGGGCGGCGGCGCCTTCGCAGATCCAGCACAGAGCCTGAGCCAGCATTCCCGTCATCTTACAACAAATGATCAAAACGAAATTGCCAATTATCATTAATCTTTGCTTTCAAAAGTGAATATGACTGAAAATATGAATGGACTAATTCATCTAGTTTTCATTGAAATAAGCTGAAAACCATCCTGAAAACCATGTCGTTGCAAAATATGACCATTTTCTGAACCAGCCACTTCCGGGATTCGAGCAAGATGGCGTGGCACAAACACCCAGCCGCCTGGCAACACCAGAGCTAGTTTAAGATGAAATTATTAATTTTAAGTAAACTATGGTGTTATCATTAACCCTCGCCCTACGTGGGGGCTGACAGGTCCTCCTGATGTTTTTCTTTAATAACTTTTTACACATACGGCGCTCTTGCTGAAATCTACGGTAGCTGAGTTTACAACAATTATACGCATGCTGTAAAAATTAATTGAAATTGGTTAAGTAGTTTGGAAGATAATCATGTTTTGATGACGTCATGTTGGTGGAAAAACGATAAATATTTGAAAAAATGGTAGAAAACAGAGTTTTAAAGGCAATTGCAAACGCAATTCACCAAAGATACAAAATAGCATTCTCTTTAAAATGGCAGTCTCGGATTTGCACAATTTTGGGTTTCTGACCCCTAAAATAAATAAATAATGTTTTTTTTAAATCCCCATAAAATCAAAATTTTCAAAGATGTTAGAAAAACCGGAATATACGTGAGAGAACTGAGTATGGACAATACACATACCACATTTCATAGCAACATCTTCATTTTTAACAGAGTGATGGCTCCCTAAGTGTAAGAAACTGATGACGTCATTTTTTTTTAATAACTTTTGTTGACTTTTTGACAATATGCGAACAAATAGTTACCTTTTCTGTATTTCTGAGTCAAAACTCGTTTAGCAACATGCATTTTTATTTACATTTATCAATTTCTAATTTTTAGGTTTACTAAAGAGCAAAATCGCTGTTCTGGACGTGGTAAATCCGAGGTCATTCACTTGAACTGGAAGGTCAACCTTTAATCTGAAACCTAAAAATCGCATACTGTTAGATTCCTCTCATGGCAGGCAACATGCTGGTTCTTACCGAATTGCTCTAAGCTGCTTGGTTTGGAAGTTAATCAGGGGGCTGTCAGACCCCCTTGGGTAGGGCGAAGGTGAAAAAAGCTCCCGTAGAGCGAGGGTTAAAATGGAATTTCCAGAAAATGCATTAATTCATAAAGTTGTGATTGATACCAAAAATTACCTTGGAAAGCCGTGTTCTTACGAGCTATGGACCCATTTACACCAAACACCCCACTCGCCCCAAACGCCCCAATCACCCCAAACACAAAATCCTTCGTGAAAACGGCTAATAGCCGTGTTCACGAAGGATTTTGTGTTTGGGGTGATTGGGGCGTTTGGGGTGTTTGGGGCGATTGGGGCGATTGGGTTTATAGCTCGTAAGAACGCGGCTTTTCCAGGTGATTTTTTATTTTTGGTTGATGTATATTTAAGACTTGCATAAGTTGGGATGTGATCTATGTGATAAAATGGTGACAAGAGTCCATACTCGGCTATGTTTTGTTGGTCGGACACTAGTACTAAGTCTCGCAGATTTGCTGTTGTTTGTGTTATTCGTGTTGGTTCACAAATCAGTTGTTTAAAGTTGAGACCATACATAGTGTCCTGGATACCATTGATATTTGATACCATTGATAAGGATACCATTGTTTGTGACACCACTATGTGTGATGTATTCAGGTTTGAGGTATATATTTCCTATAATTAATAAACTAAA